>JARJEB010017297.1:0-41926 GCA_030264535.1 Liometoxenus newtonarum | reverse complement strand
TGGGGACCATGTGCACCATTAGTTTCACGAAACCGTTTCTTTGTTTTCACTTTAACTCGCCAGAAAAGTTAGTTACAAAGAATAACGCTTAGTATTAGGTTAAGTTATTCGCTCGAGATGTGAAATATGATGTTATGCTCCGAACTACGCTCGTTCAGAAACCCTTGAGTGAAAAGTGCGCTTCTCAGGACTAAAAACCGAATTACTCTCCAAAAATCGCTCTACCTCGAGAGCGTACTTCCTGAACGAGCTCCTGTAGTTCCCTGAATGTGACCAATGACAATGCCACAGGCAATGCGCATGATTCACATGTTTCAATATCTGGTACTAGACATTTTTATGGAAATTTTTTTTCAAATACCTACTAATTACAAAAATAAATAATTTATTTTTTGTAAGCAATACATTCACCTAAAATGAATTTGTAAATGATGTAATACATTATTGTACCTATAGATATTTGACAAAATAACAAATTTAAATATTTAATGATAAACTTATTGCTTTTTATATTATCATGTGAACTTTCTAATATCGCGTGGCATTGCTTCAATTCCAATTACTTGCGTTTTCAACTTAATCGATATTCAGTAGTTATATTGATTTTTTCAATGTTTCAGTTCTTCGTCGTGAAAAAGTCGAATCGTCGTTATCGCGCATCTTTAAAAGGTATTTCTAATATTAGTATTACATAATGATATTTATTCAATTAATATTTATTTCAAGTTAAGTAAGTCCATAAAGATAAGACCATGCGTTCAGATAAAAGATAAAAATAGTGAGAAATTAAACAAAACAAGCAAAAAACTTTGACTATTTCATATCATATATTTCCATAAATTGGTTACACCTTCGATTTTATTGCCTGAAACTTTAATATGTGTACTATCTTGTTCCGAACGTCTTAAATATTGTCTGTCTGTTTGTATTTTAGTCATTGTGTAAACGCAAATATATTCAAGTTATAAATACAGCGAGAAATACATCATTAGTCAGTCGAACAGAACAACTTATTCAAATTACAACAAAGAAAAGAGGTAATACTTAAAAATGATTAAGTTTTAATAAATAAAATATGAAGATTTATTCCTATGTTTTGTCTTTCTAAAAATTCAATGTTTTTATTGTTTTTAGTCGCTATCAACTGAAATGTCTAATCAAGAACAACAAGAACCTACCAATGGACAAGAAGAAAATGTCAATGGCAAGGACGCGAAGGCAACTGAACAAATAGAGACAGTTGCCAGCGAAAATGACGCACATCCTCCAAAAACTGAAGACGTACCACATACAAGAAAAAAACGTAATCTTATTGATACTCCCGAATTATCTTTTGATTGATTGAGATTTAATTAACGATTTAAATGTCTACGGGTGTTATTTATTCACGGTTCTATTCAATATTTTAAAACTTTTGTAATACTATATTTTTTTTTTAATTTGTATTAAATATATATAAAAGTATTTAAGAACTGCACAGTTCAATTAGATAAATATAAAATCCATTAAAATAAATCACAACAAGTATAATCGTAAATTAAACGCACAGTTTTTAAAAACGTTTCTGTTTACACTTTAAAGTTTAAACTGAAACTAATTGTAAATTCATATTAATATTAAATAAATAAAATTAATGTCTTCGTTGTTGATTTTTTTGTAATACTATGCAAAAATTGTCGGGCCTGCCTGTTAACTTTCAGTTTACTTACCTTATTACCTATTTTGATTATCTTTACTCTGGAGGTTGTTTATGTAGTCCCCATCCATGAAAGCACTTGGTGAACCGCTTAGACTCTTTATTCTTAAGAGTCAGGAACAATTTCCTTGTTTTTTCCGGTTGTTTGACGCGCATATGTTGAATGTAAACATGTACGGATTTATACGCCAGTTTAATTTCGACTTCACTGGATTTGGCGCCCAACCATAAGAAAACTTGTTCCCCATTATCAAGTATCATAATATCGTCATCAGCTAAATCATCTTGACAGAAATCGGAACACTTCTCCGATACGATAAAATATCCCTTTTCGTTCGAACATCGAAAAAGTCGAGTGTAGTTCATGAAGTCAGCGTCGTGTTCATACGGCTTCTTGCCGTTCAGTCCAACCCAGAAGAAATTATCGGGTTCTTCACCTTCGTTAAGTACTTGTAGGGACACCCATGGTTTGTTGAAGAATTCATCGGCGATTTCTTGAATTAGACGGCTTTCTTCAGGATCAGCTTTCGAACCCAACCAGACGTAGATTATGCCAGCGTCGTCTTGTTCAAATGGCACATTTAAAATGTAACTAAAGACGCAACAAAATACAAACACAAATTAAATGTTTGAAAGTATTTTGTAACTGAAAAATAGTAGCAAAAAGTATGGAAAATTTACTGTTTTCATGAGCTTTCTTAAAACTTTGCGACTTACTTTTCTCTCTTTAACAGAATTATTACCGGAAATAATTTGAACTTTCTTATTTTAACTTTTAACGCTAAATAATTACTTACCAGAAAGCAGAATTAAGCAAAGAAGCATCAGGTCTGATCTGAATCAACCTGGTGTTGAGAGCACTGCCATTTGATCGTAACTGAAAGAACTCAACAGCGTTCTTATCCGTAACTTTCCGTTTCCCTTGTCTGATGATAAACTTTCGTTTAAAATGCGCCATAAACTTCATATTTTCCTGTTGTTGATGCGTCCGCACAACTTCCAACTTGTCTTGAAATAGCGCCCTAAACGTTTTTTGAAGCGTAAACGTAAAAGTCAACCAGCCCATGTTAGAAGCCTCTCGCCCTTGCCAAAAGTAAACGGTACACTGGAAGTCTTCTTCCATCGGTTCCCCGTCTTCAATATCATCTGCCGGTATCCAGTAACGACAAAGAAAGACGTAACAATCCATTGAATGAAAGGTGCCGAACTCATCTTCAGGTAAACGAACAAATTTCTTGCCTTCGAGTACAAAAGCTTCGATTCCTTCCATATCTTCGTTCCATTCGTCCATCAATTGGTAGGCTTCGGTGATAGACATAGCAGGTTGTCGTGGAGTGAATAATACTGTGAGGTCGGCTTTGGTTTCTTGCGATTTAGCCCATTTGGTAAGATCAGCACCGGTTTTTTGAACGGATGAAGCCGTACGCGTAAAATCAACGGCGATAACTTCATCCCAACCGATGAATTTCGTTTTAAAGACTTGCGACTCGGTACCTTCACGTACTCTCATGACCATTGCAAAGTCAGGTCGGTCGATCATATTAAAAAGTTCCTCGGATAGTTTCACAGCCGCAGTTTTCACCAAACGAGTTGATTTTTTCCCCACCCAAACAAACACGTCCAAGTAGCAGTCCAAAATGTATACGTTCTTGCTATTTAGCAATTTGTTATTTAATTTGCCGTGTGGAACTTCGACTTGTGGCAATTCCAAGTACCCCATACCAAGTTGCACTTGATACAGACGGGGAGGCACCGGTTCAAAGTTTGCGTCAACATGTTCTTCCATATCTTCGACAGAAATGCCTTCCGGTTCACCTATACTTGTCCAAAAATCGTCGGATTCGCTTCCCATTATTTCCGTAAAAATTTCTGCTTTGTTTTTCCGTTCGTTCTTGTTGATCTTCTCCGACAACAAACGGGATTTGCTCTTCAAAATATTCTTCGATTTCGTTCCGAACCATAGAAATATTTTTAATCCCGTGTCTAAGACGAAAACGAACCGCGGATCTAAAGATTCCGCTGAAACACAAACCGGTTCTAAATGAATGGATGCCCCGGCGGCATGAACACGATACAATCGTAGATCGTAAGTCATATCTTCAACCGTAAAGAACCCGCTGCATGTTCTACCGCCTTCGATGTACGTTATACGATTCGGAAACAACGCTAAGAACTCTTCCGATTCATCACCTTGTTCTTCACGTATTGTACGACACTGCGCCTCCAAATAATTTCGCAAGTTGACGGCATGTATCGCTGCACATGCCCTTTTGTCCAACTACAAAATTATTAAGTAATTTGACGTTTAACGGAGTTCGTAAAGTTGAAAAATAAAATACTTACAGGTGCTTTCTCGCCGATCCAGAAATAAATTTCCCAGTTCAAAGTCGTCGAGTCTTCAAACCCTGTCGTCTTGAGTATAATGTAGCAATCCGCTTCGTAGAACTTTCCGTGTGTAACTTCGTCGACTTGGTTTGGAAGGAAATTTTCGATTTCCCAAACGGTGAGGCCTGGCATACTTCCGGCATCATCTTCGAAGAACTCTGAGTAATCCAGTGGAGGTTTCTCCAAGTTTTCATCCCATCTTTTCGGTCTATAATCAAAAAAAAAATGAATCAAAAAACATGCAAATCTTGCGCATACACAACGCTTACTTGACAAATTCGGCTTTAAGTTCCATTTCGGTTTTGGTTGTATTCTTATCTTTGGCTATATCCTTCATTCCCTTTAATATTTTTGCTTGGTCCTGATCAGCTTCCTCATGATCGCGACGTCCACGACGGAGACGCATTTTTCTAGCAATGGGATCTTTATTTTGATCTAAAAACGAACCAAATTAAACAAATAAGAGACAAGAATCGAAGAACAAACCGAAAACATTACTTTGTGCGGTTGGTGTTGGTGGAACCATAGCCCCAGCTAATCTGAGTTGGTTCTGAAGGGAAAAGTCAATGTTGTAGAACTCAATGCCAGCTCCCCGAGTCAATTCCGTGGGTTTCGGTGGCATTATCAAGTCGGGATTGTTACGTAAATCAAGAACATCCAAATCGTTCAACAGATGTATTGCATCGGGGAGTGTAATCAATCGATTTGAACTTAAATTTAACTTTTTGAGCGAGCCACATCTAAAATTGAAACAAATAAAGCCATAAATCGCACAAAAAAAGTAATATATTTCCGAAAAATACCGGCATAATCCTTCCGGAATCATTTCCAATTGGTTATTAGCAGCTGAAAAGATTTCCAAACAACCGAGTTTCCCAATACCTGACGGAATTCCTTCAAAGTCAAGTTGATTATCGTTGACGTACAATCTTCTTAAAGAAGCGATTTTGCATAGAGCCGATGGCAAACTTGTAAGTTTATTCCTGGAGAGATTAAGCATATCTAACTTTTGCCATAATTCCATAGCTATAAAAATAAGTCAATAACATTATTAAATAAATAAATGAATAAAAAGATAATGAGAACCTGTTGATAACTCAGTGATATTGTTCTCGCTTAAATTCAGCCGTTTAAGGTTTGGCAGAGAATACAATGATTCTGGCACTTTTGGCAAAGCATTTTCGGCTAAATCCACATCGGAAAGTAACACCAAGCTCTCCAAATTCCCAGGAAAGTTGTTCAAACATCTGTGCGTGTTTCTCATGTGCAACATCTCCAAATGGACCAATGAATACAACTGTCTGAACTGAAAGTGCCTGCCTAGCGGGTTGTTATTAAGCACCAACGTTTGCAAGTTCCCTAGTCGCCTTATTTGTGGTGGCAGGGTTTCTAAACTGTTATCGCTCAAATCCAAAAAGAGCAAATCAGTCAAATTCATAAATAACGACGTAGGCACTGCTTCAATGCTTTAATTAAACGAATAATGTTATATAAAAATAAAGAAATATTGGTAAAACGGCGGTAACTTACTGATTGTGACTTAAATTAAGAACTAAAAGGGTTTTGGCCCGTTCTAGCCCTTCAGGTACTTCTTTAAGATTGTTATGGCCCAAGTCAAGCGTCGTAAGTTCATCTAAACTGAACAAATCGGCTGGAATGCCGGAGGATTTTACTTTATTGTGTCTTAGGTTCAAAGTACGAAGGCAATTCAGTTCGGTTAGTTCCCCGTGGAGTTTTTCCAAGTTGTTTCTCGTTAGAGACAAGTGTTCTAATTTATGTAAGTTGCCCATCTCCTTAGGGATCTCAGATAGATTCGTTCGATCTAATTTGAGCCATTGTACACCAGTCATTAGTCTGACTGGCTCAGGAAATCGATCTCCCTAAAATAGAATAAAACGATATAACAAAATAAACTAAATCACAAAACAAAAGTAAATCGCAAAATGTAGGAAAAGACTTAACGAATTACATTTGTATTAATGCTTATAAATTATAAATAATGATAATGAAAGGTAATATTTAATAATTCTGAACTATTTTATAGATTTGTAATATACGTACGCTGAAATCATTTCGTGTAAAATCTACACCTCGAACAAATGGCAAGACACCGGTTTGAGACATTTTTGTGTCTCAATTAATTTATTATTGGTCTTGACTTGACACCTTTTTTTTCGATCAGACGGTCGAACGATCTGGACTTCCAACTCGTTCGAACGATCACGAATTCCTAACCTAATCTTGTGTGACACTTTTGACCTTCAATGACATTTATTAAATCGCAATGGTCAAACGCAGGGTGACCAACAGTAATACCACTAGTATTTACCAATGATTTTTTTGTTCGGATTAAATACTTTGTAATCATTCAAAGAAATTTAATTATATACCCATCATATTTACAAATGGTTTGCCTGAAGGTCTAGTGGTATATTTTTTAAAACTACCTAGTAATTTTTCTATAATATTACTTTGAAATTCAAATTTTTTAGGGAATTTCAGTTGGCAGCACTTAATAGATATAACTTGATATTTGACATGACACAGATGGCTCAAATTAGAGTGACATCGATGAACGTCAGTAAAGAAAAATTTTTGTAAATAAATGCCGTCCCAAGTTCCAGTTCATTTACATTAATTCAATAATCATATAATCAATGTAACTGGTAAAACGAAATTGCGATATTATCTTTATTGATCATGGACGACAGTGACGCTGTCCTAAACAACGATCCGGAGCATCCATCGGACATCCGGTTGGCACAACATGAACCAGAGAGTATGCGGACGAGTATCAATAAGGCTGATAGCAGAGAATCGAATCAGAGATATTGTTGGGTTTGTTTTGCGACTGATGAAGATGACGAGACGGCCGCCTGGGTACAGCCATGCAATTGTCGAGGCACAACTAAATGGGTAACAGAGTTTTTTTTTTGTTTTGGTTTCTTTCTGCGGCTTCTAACGAACTTGTTGCTGATTTACAGGTGCATCAGGCATGTCTACAACGGTGGGTAGACGAAAAGCAAAAAGGTGGAAATATGGGAAAAGTATCTTGCCCACAATGTCAAACAGAATACATAATAGTTTTTCCAAATATGGGCGTATTAGTGCTAATCTTAGACACAATGGACAGCTTTATTTATAAAGGTTGTCCATTTCTGGCAGCTGGAATAGTAGTAGGAGCTATTTATTGGTGCGCCGTTACATATGGTACTACAAACCAAAGCATTAAGCGCGTAATTCCACCAAAGCAAAAAACTTGATGTATTGCTTGATTTCAGGTGCGATAACTGTGATGCAAGTTGTAGGCCAAAGAGAAGGATTGGCAGTGATGGAGCAAGCTGATCCATTGGTACTACTAATAGGCCTACCAGCAATTCCTATTGCCCTAGTCGTGGGCCGCATGGTTCGTTGGGAGGACACGGTTCTCTATTTTATTCGTCGTTATCTGTCGCGAGTGCCGATAATCAAGCACATCCTGCCATTCCGAGTGGACGTTGGTCCAACGTTTACACGCAATGGCGAGGATGATATCCCACCGTTATCGGATCCCGTGTCAGCAACACGTGTTCTTTGCGGTGCGCTTCTAATGCCGACGATATCAAATATTATCGGCAAATTGCTGTTCGACAGCGTGAAATCGAACTTCCATAAAACAGTCCTCGGCGGCGTTACGTTTATACTGGTGAAAGGCGCATTGAAGATCTATCACAAGCAGCAACAGTACATTAGGCAGTGTCAACGAAAAATATTGGACTACACCGAAGCAAATATCTCAGCTTATTTAAGAAGACATCGGCCGTCGCGCTGAACTAGTTTCGTCTTAACTTTATTCAATTTGAATATAATATTTGTCGTTTTTTACATATACCAACACACAAATATCTCAGAAAAACTTATCAATTCTTATAATTACATTATTGTTGCTCATGATGCGTAATGTTTAACAAGTTATATGCTGTTCGTTTTATTTAGATCGCTGTATGAAATGTCAAATAGCACACAAATTAGGTTATGTCAAATCAATAACTAGTACATCAATAGTGAGGACCAGTGGATTGCATTTGCATCCACTTTATGCGTTCCGTCTGTCACTCGAAGTACTCTGAGTAGTTCTGAAGTACTTTGATCAGATCGAAACTACTCTGAGTAGTTTACGGTGGCAAATTGATCAATTGGGTGCATTCGATGCAACCGTTGGATGCCATGTTATTCGCCAATAAGATACAAAGAATTTTAAGATTATGGCGGGAATCGGATTGCACCCTAAGGGTGCAACCGTTTGATTGCACCCGGTGCAAAGCTGCTTGCCATCACTAATGAGGACTGATGTAAATAAAACGAACAGCCCTTACACGTTTTATGGATAACTGTTACGTATTGTTCGTTTTATTTAGTTTAGAGTTACTGAGACAAATTGAATGAATTTATCTTCACCTACAGTAAAGCTAATAAAACGAACAACTACGCTTAAGGTGTTTGTTAGTTATATATGGATTCGGTGCGTTGAACCAATTTAAAGTACTTTGTTGTGAATTTGTCTGGAAATTCAAAAATTAATGGAACTAAAAAAAAAAACTTGGTAATAGTACATTTAAAATTTACAGATTTGTTAACATGACTGAATACTTAAAATCACAACAGTTGCTAAGTTGACAAGAATTTCATAATGAATTTAATAACTTTTGGTCTTTTGTTAAACATTTTCACTTTCCTGTTTGTGTAACACATATTCAGATTCAATGGCCGGCCCCGGATACGGCAAGTTATCACACCAAAACCACGATGGACATTCCATGTGTTCCAATAGCATTTTATTAATACCAGTTTGGCGAACGCGTTGGTAATACGTACATGTTCGTTCGCCTAATTCAGGCACGAACACTTCGTATGGTGGTGCCAAAATGTCCACAAACGCAGCAACACCATTCACGCTTTCGATTTCATGGAGATTTTGTTTTTTGGGTTCTAAGACACATGGTGGGTCCCTAAAATCATAGAATCATGCTTTTTCTACGTTCTATATTAGTTGTTTAGAAATATTGAGGTGCTGGATGTTACGTCACTGTCCGCCGTATTGGCAAAAAGTGTTACGTGTTACAATCAGCTGTTTCTGGGCAAATACTTGCTGCGTTCGGCTATTCAACCAGAGTTAGAGTGGAGCTGGAGTGGGGTTTTTATACGTATAAAAACAGAGCTCCATTCACTCTTTTTGGAATAGCCGAACGACTGAAGAGCGTTTAGAGTGAAAAGAGTCAATAGAGTTGAATGATCCGAACGCAGCTTAAAAGTTCATAAGAATACATGTGGACAAATCTTATTTTTGGGTGTTTTCCTGAAGATTTGACTACATGTATTCTTATGGTGGAGTGTATACCCAGAAGCACCTGTTTTTCTCTCTGCCATATGTCAATGTTCAAGTGCACACCATCTCTACTCAGAGCAGTTTAGAGTTACTCTGGGTATTTTTGAGTGGTATAACGAAAGCAGCAACTTCCTACGTTTCTACTTCTAGCGAGAAAGTAAACTTATATTACCCGCCTCCGCATGTTTATACTTATACGTACAGATAATGTACATTTGTTGGTTGATGACATTCAACATCAACTTGTTTTTCGTTCAGCTGCTGGAGAACAGTAAAACTGCTAATCTTCAGGGTTCCATGAATGACTTTAATGAGCCCATGCATATGAGGATGATCATGCAGGGGCAGTTTCATGTTTTCACTCAATACGAACACCCCCACACTAACTGAATCGTCTTCGTAGACTCCAATATAAGTCACTGGGGCTTTTCCTTGTTTAGTCCAAACTTCCGATTTAAATAATGAATGCTCTGGATGCAATCCAACATCGACACCTCGCGTTTTGTCCAAAATATTTTTTAATTTGTCAAAATTCTTCGGAAACATATCTTTCAGTCCACCAAATGTACTTACTGCTTGTTTGAGTAAATGATTCACGTGTCCTGACATATTTATTTTGTTGGAAACTATATGCTTTAACTTAAAAAAAAGACAATTTAATTGAATATAACTATAAGGTTCGGTCTTCGGACAAATGATATTAAAAACTTCCAGTAAAAAATCGAATGATCTTCCAGACTTTCTTAATAAAAACTCAAGAAAGTCAGGAACAAGTCGAGGAACACGTAGCACTTTAAGAAGTAATCAGCTGTTTGTTATCCTTGAAACGTGTTTTATTTTGAACTCAGAGGGTTTGATGCCCGGCTTGATGTTGATTTTGATTACATACTTGAAGTTGATTACTTTCCCTTGATACTTCCACCTTAGTTCCTCTAACTTCGAGTGCCCATGCGCCCCCTAAAGAACGTTACACAAGTTCCGGGTTTTACTACGACTTGCCTGTGCAGGCCTAGTTTTGCGCAAAGAAGTCTGGGAGTCGCCTGTGTAGCGTGGAGGCATTGAACTATATACGAACTGGAAAGGCCCACCCAGTGTGCGCGGTGTACTAAATTTGTGTCCGGGGCAACAGAGTGAGAGAGTACGATGATTGGTGGGTAATCGTTTCTCTCGCACGCCGCAGGATGGCGAAAGCAAATGGCGTGGTGATTCTTTTTTGCTCCTAATAGATAGACGTATGATCTCACGT
The DNA here is from genome assembly GCA_030264535.1 of Liometoxenus newtonarum. Lineage (NCBI taxonomy): Eukaryota > Metazoa > Arthropoda > Insecta > Coleoptera > Staphylinidae > Liometoxenus > Liometoxenus newtonarum. Next base: position 31,234 of record JARJEB010017297.1, on the reverse strand, counting down.
ATGACATGTTCTCGTTGATATAAACATCTCTGTTGGTCGTCGAACTTTTCTCTTCGCAGTTTCGCACGCCGGCCGAATGAAAACGAGAGGAAAATATTGTTAGTAAAGCTCTGCTTCTCTTACTCGTTGAATGAATGGACGATAACGGGTTGCCCAAAACGAATTTTCACTTTCATTCCATTGCGAGTCCTTTCCAGTTACATGATATATAGTTCAATGCGTGGAGGCAAAACTGCACGAATTTGACCTGCGCAGGTAAATCCGTGTAAAAGCCAGAGCGAGTGTAGGGGCCTTAAAATAGAAAACATAACCTCACATTATGTTGAATACTCGTTTTAGTTTAATTTTATTACGAGTTTTATTATAATCGTTTTGTTAAGTTTCTTTAGTTACCGTTAATTAGTCTTTAATTATTTGTGCAATAATGTATAACGTCAACAAAACTCGATTATTATTTCTATTTGGCTTAATAATAGGTGCGTATTTAGCCGATTTTTATATTAAATCAAAAGCAAAACACACCTCATTGACTAAAACTAAAATAAATTCATACCCAAATCCTATCTCATTCCATTTACTACCGAACGCAATTTCCACTAAAAAATACGAAACATGGTTTAAAACCAAAGGCAATACACGTAATATCCATGAAATAGATGAAATACGTTATGGCGACATTCAATTAAAACAAGAATCGCAATATTTATACGAAACTATTAACATTTTATGTGTAATACTTGAACATAATGACGAGACATCAGAAGAGACTGCCAAGGCTAGCAAAAGCACTTGGGCCAAAGGCTGTAATAATGTAACAATAATTAAATTTGAATTAGTCAATAAGAATAAAAAGCATAAAATAATTCCGATTAAAAAGACTAAAGACAACTCTAAATGGAACAAACTATGCAATTTAATCAGACAAATTGTGATTTCCGAAGAGCGTGATGAACCAGCATGGGTGATATTTGTTTATGAACAAACTTTTGTACTTATGGAGAATTTACGATTAATGTTAGCGCCGCTAAATCATTCCATGGGATATTACTTAGGACATGCTGAAAACTTTTGGAATGTTAAGTATAATTCAGCGCAAGCTGGATATGTTTTAAGTCAGGAAAGTTTACGATTGTTGCAAGAAGATTTTGAAAAGACAAAGTGTGATGGTGATTATTTATTATTGAACAAAGAAGATTTTACTTTAGGTGAGAAAAACATTCGTAACGTAACGTAACTTAAGGTATTATCAAAATAACACTTAAAATTTTATTTTTGTAGGGAAAGTTTTAAGTACTTTTAACATTTTTCCTTGTGATACGAGGGACCAAATGGGCTACTCAACCTTTAATGCGTACAACTGGCAACAGGAGTTCTTTGCTGGTTTGAATTACTATAAAAATAGTGTTTATCCGAGGAAATGTTGTAGTTCTAGAGTAATTACTTTTAAAGTAAGTTTTATCCATTAATTAAGGGCCCCACACACTGTCAGTTAAAGTTAAGGTTACGATGATCGTAAGGCCAAAATCTCAGCCCACCACACATTACCCGTCGACCGCCTGCAGGGCGTTGTAGGAACCGCAGTTGTGTGCCTGAAGATGCCACACACTGTGCGGCTAATGCATACAGGCTTGATGCCTTAGTCTTCAGCCTGCAGGCCGTAAACTGCCACAAAACTTGAATTCATCTTTACCTTCCACACACCTACAGTCCACTTCAACTGCAGTCCGCGATCATCAGGTGAACTGATGTGTGTGTGGGCAATTTCTTTGGACTGACAGACCTTCAGTTAATTTGACAATGTGTGGGGTCCGAAAAAGTAGTTTTTGTATCGATATTCGTGTTTTTTGAACAAAATTGCTTTATTTAAAAAAAAAATTAATAATTTTGAGCCGGAACTTCATACAATGATCACGGCGAAAAAATACTTGACAAAAAATTATATTTTTCTAGGGAATTGAAAGGGACAAGTTTTATATGTATTATTACTTATTATATCAACTGGATGTTTTTAAAACTGGAGAATTGGGTAACCAACCAATTAAACCACCGAAAGACAAAAATTTTGTAAGTTTTTTTTTTGTTTGTTTTTTGTCGTTTAACATTAAAATGGCATTTTTTACGCGAAAAGGTTTGGAAACAATTTCTTGCTGAACGTGGCATTTTCACGAATGTAACAGCCGAAGAATATTACAAAATCTGGGAAGATTCTGGCCAGAATCCTGCGAAGTTTCTCCAACATCAAGACAACAATTATTAACAACATTGCTTTTCTTCCATTGACAAAACAATTACAATTTGGTATGTAATTTCAACTTGGGTATTTTATTTTTCCGAGAATTGTGATTTCAAAAAATAATATCACAAGTTTTATGTTTTAAGAATTTTGTTGAATCATTTGAATTTTCATAATCACAGTCCAATTAATTTCAATTGAAATGAGTTCATCTCGTCTGAGCTATATAACCCATTTAAATTCTGCACTGCAAGAACTGATAAAATGTAAATGTACGCGTTCTAAATTTAATATTTTTTTTGCGCATCGCCTTGACACCTTTATCGCTACAACAAGCGAACTTATTCAGCAACGAGAAACGCTCGCGATACTGCACATCCTCTTCCTGCACCTACAGCACAGGCGAGTTGATTTTTTCCCAACAACTTCAACGATTTGATATTTTCGTAAAATTTGAACAACTGATAGGAACAAATATGATTAATATGGTCAAACCGAGCGCCTCCGGAACACGCGTTGCAATATAAAATAGGAAATTGTTTGATTTGCGACTCAGTTTTCTCTCAAAGTTAGTGCATACAAGTAGATTCTGTAAAATTATTTAATTTGTTGCGAAATTAACGAGAATATAATATGATAAGAAGATGAAGACAAGTGTGGTTGTGTTTATATGCCTTTGTCTTCAACAAGGACTATTGTAATATTTTTCTTTTGATTTTCTTATATTTTCTTTCATTTTTTTTGTTATAATTACAGACAAGAATATGTACCAAAATATCTACAAAATAAATACAACAATTTGAGTCCGAATGCGGGATATGGGCAACCATCAGCGACGAAAACCGTTTCGAAGACTAAAACAAAAACGATGATACCTCCAGGTTCTTACAAAGGAGGTAAACAACAATTAAAATCAACAACGTAATCTAGAAATTATACTAATTCTTTATTTTAGGATGTGTGGGTCAACCACAGCCCCCGCACAATTCGCAAATGTCTTGCTCTAAATACAGCGGTTGTAAAGTATCGTGCGTACCAAACTACAAGTTTCCGGATGGCGCGACGAATGTCATGGTGCAATGTCAAGATGCTGTTTGGATTCCGTTGACCGAATCCGGAATGCTACAAGCCTGCGAACGTAACTACTCATTATTTTTCGCAATTATTAAATTTTTGTTTTATTTTTGCGTTTTGCGTAGCTATTTGTTTGCCAGAATGTCTAAACAACGGAATATGCGTCGCACCTAATCAATGCAACTGCCCAGAAAACTTTTCCGGTCCACAATGTCAATTCGAAAACAAACCTTGTCTAAATTTTCCACCGATGCCCATGAATTCGAAAAGAGCTTGCCGAGCTACGTAAGAATCACCAATAAATGAAGTTGTTATAAATAATTTACGTTAACACATTCGTTTTTTTCAGAACTTGTACAATTAGTTGTATGCAAGGACACCTTTTTCCCGATGGAAGCGGAATAACAATGATGGAATGTAGAGATGGTAATTGGCAACCAACGAAAGTCGGATGGCATGTGGTGCCTGATTGCCAGGCGACTTGCAATCCGCCTTGTGTGAATGGTGGTAATTGTTTGTCATTCAATGTGTGTCAATGCCCACAGGATTATCGAGGACCTCAATGTCAATATTGTAAGTTATTAATTTAGATATGATGATTTGATTATTAATTTCTTCTCTTTGTCTCAGCTGCGAGTGTCTGTAGCGCAAAAAACTTACAATTCAACGGCGCCTACAATTGTTCCGGCGATTCTGAGTCATTCCGTTGTTCAGTTTCGTGTCCTTCTGGTATTCCTCACGAATACTCACCACAACCTTATTACACATGCAGGTATGATACTGGAATATTTATTCCATCTCCGATTCCGCAGTGTGTGTTTCCCGCAAATATGCAAGTGATACCTCTAGGACAAACTTCACATACTTATTACAAGGTTTCGAATTATTCGGTCAATTCGAATGCCAAAAATATGGACATTCCGGACTACGATGACGGAGATGTTATTACGTATGGAACAAAAACAGAGACAAGTTGGCGGAAACGAAAGGTAAGAAGTTTTCAATTTTTATCTAGGGAAAAACAGTTTTCGCCCAACATTTTTGCGTAATTTGTTTGCTATTTGATTAAATACTTAATTTTTATGATTGGCAGGGAAACGATCAATATATTAACGATACAAACGTGGAAGTTGTACCTGTTGGTCAATATGGAAAGAATGAAAACCAATATGTCGTCGTAGAGGAAAAACTGCCAAAACCAGGAACTTGCTTTACATGGGGCGGTTCGCACTACAAAACTTTTGATGGAAAGGTCTTTAGCGTGAATTCAAAGTGTGCGCACACTTTGACAAGGGACGCTGTGGATAATACATTTACAATTATCGTTGCTAATAATCCATGTGGAAATCAACATGAAGATTGTTACAGAATTATCAAGATTTATCTCCAAGACAAAGAGTACATCCTTAAAAAATCAGGTACTGCCTTAGTAAACGTTGTTGTTGTTTGCTTTGTTTATATTTATTGGAGTTGGTAAATGTTGTTGTAGAAGAACAAATACCAATTTTGGTTTCACCTCAAAGAATTCTCCCCATACCAGGACAACTAGCAGGCATACGTGCCGAAATGATAGCGCATTTCGTAGTTTTATCTTTGGACACAATCGGTGCTAAAATAAAATGGGACGGGCATCAGTTGGTACAAGTTGAAATCAATGAAGCTCTGTGGAATCGTACTGAAGGTCTCTGCGGACGAATGGATGGTGTAGCTGGCAATGATTTGATTACTAAGAACGGAAAGGAAGCGAAAAATTTGGTCACGTTTGCGAGTAGTTGGAAAGTGGATCCGTTAGATGGTACTTTTTTTATTATTTATTTATGCAATAAGTAATTTATGAATTAATTGTTTTTTTTTGTGTATATAGATGAATGCACGGACATTCCAACGGAAGAACATGCCTGTTCCGATTCAGCCGAAAAAATGAAACAATCCGAAGAGTTTTGTTCCAAGATTCTTTACGATAAACGATTTCTAGCTTGCCAAAAAGTAATTAAGGCAATATTTTTAAAAATTACCAACAGAAGAAATGGGATTTAACATGGGCTCTTTCTTATTTGGTCACTCCTCCTTAATTTTAACATCAGTGATGCCAAGCCGGTTTTCACCGGTTCACACAGGCAGGGTTTGCACCCGTTTACACCGGGCCACTGTAAATTACTCAGAGTAGTGACGACCTGCTCAAAATACTTCCGAACTACTCAGAGTAGTTAGAGTGACATGTCGAACGCATAAAATGGGTCCATATGATTGCACCCGGTGCTTTGGGTGCATAAACGTTTGCACCCGGCGCAAATGCCATCAATTAACTTTAACCCACTATATTTTTATGGATTTTAGTTTAAGCCTCAAATAAGCGGATTTGAACACAAAGCAGGAGCGTCCTTTCTGACACACCCATGCTAAATCCTATCTTTAGATTTACTTTAAGTTTGCTTGTTTGCATTTAGGTTGTTGATGTTTCCTTACTCTTGGAAGCCTGCAAAGCTGATTATTGCACTTGTAATAAGCCAAAACCAAACGAATGCGCATGTGATGCTTTGAACGTTTACATTCGAACCTGTGCTTATAAAGGAATCAAAAACCTTGTTAGCTGGCGAGATGAAAAGATTTGCCGTAAGTTTTCGATTGAGGATTGAAGACCCTTTTAAATGTCATCCAATTAACAATGCTGGTAACGTTTGTTTTGACAATAAAAAACAATGTTGCCGTCATTTGTTGGAGGATGCTTTGACAACACCTTAAGATATCTAGTGAAGTTTATTTTTTATATTTTTTTCTCGTTTCGGTTAGCTATGGCTTGTACGGGTGGTCGTATTTACATGCCGTGTGCGCCTGTAGGAGGTCAAACAATCTGTGGTGCTTCAGTAGAAAACAACGACGAAACGGCTTGCGAAGAAGGTTGTTACTGTCCATCGGGAACCTCTCTCCATAACAATGAATGCATTACAAAGGATAAATGCCCGTGCAGATTGCGAGGAAAGGACTTTCCATCAGGTTCGAGCGTTCCTAAAGACTGCAACACGTGCACTTGCAACCAAGGACAATGGATTTGTACGCAAGTTTCATGCGGTGCGAGGTGTTCAGCATTAGGAGACCCTCACTACATTACTTTTGATGGAAAACGATACGATTTCATGGGTCAATGTACTTATTACTTGTTGAAAACTGACAATTTCAGCATTGAAGCTGAGAATGTTGCTTGTAGCGGTGCGATATCCGCTGAAATGAACTTCCCGCCAAGTGTATCTGCCGGCTTACCTTCTTGCACAAAAGCTGTAACTATACGATATGCAGGACAAAATATTAAATTGAAACAAAACCATGACCTGGTTATCAATGGGAAGGACATTACCTCATTGCCGTATTTTGCTGGAGGTGTTAAAATACGAAGTGTTTCTTCCATTTTCCTCGTAGTAACTTTACCTAATGGCGTGGAAATTTGGTGGGACGGTCTGACTCGAGCATATGTTGATGTTCCCGCTAGTTTTAAGGAACAAACGAAAGGATTATGTGGTACTTTCAACGATAATCAAAAAGACGACTTTATAACTCCTGAAAACGATATTGAATCATCGGTTGTTTCCTTTGCGAATAAATGGAAAACGGAAGAAAAGTGTAATGATGTATCCGTAGAAATCAACTCACATCCTTGTACGGTTAATGTTCAGAACAAAGCACTGGCGGAGAAGCATTGTCAAACACTGAAATCTTTATTATTTCAACGTAAGTTTTTCTAATTTAATTTTACTAAAAAAATCGAATAATTATTACTTCACTTGTCTTACTTAGCTTGTCATTGGTATGTGGATCCCGAACCGTATTATCGTGATTGTTTGTATGACTTGTGTTCGTGCCAGGGAAAGATAAGAAACTGTTTCTGCCCAATGGTGGCAGCATACGCCCAAGAATGTGCTGACAAAGGAGTGAAAATACATTGGCGTATAGATGTTAATGAATGTGGAGTGGTTTGTCCGCCGGGACAAACGTATCAAATTTGTGGGAACACGTGTGCTCGCACGTGCAGCGATCTGGCGACTCAGTTCGATTGCAGACCACAATGCGCTGAAGGGTGCAATTGCCCGGAAGGTGAGTCTTTGGATGAATTCGGGGAGTGTGTACCTATCGGTCAATGTAAGTGCCATCGAGATGGACTTGACTTTCCGGCTGGATTCAAAGAAGTGCGGCCTGCCAACGGAAGAAGAGAATTATGGTAAGTTTAACTTATTTAGAAAGCAAAATTGATTCTTAATTTTGTCGATGTTCGTAGTGCTTGTATAAATGCCAACTGGCAGTGTCAAGCTGCGAAACAGGAGCATCACTTCCAATTTCCACCTGTTGCTGAGCTACAGTCAAAGTGCAATGCCACGAGGAATCTTGTTTTTACAACTTGCGAGTCTCCAGAGCCTGTTACATGCAAGGTAATAATTGTTGGAAGAAGTCAATTTTCTATTAATATTTAAATAATTTCCGATTTTCAGAACATGCATGATCCTGATTATGCTTCCGCGGATGTGTGTCACGCCGGCTGTGAGTGCAAGAAAGGTCATGTCCTTGACACTCGTAGTAAGATGTGCGTAAAACCATCCGATTGCCCTTGCCACCATGGTGGCCGTTCATACAAAGAAAATTCAGTTGTCCAGAGCGATTGCAACACTTGCAAGTGTAAGAACGCCAAATGGGATTGCACCACTCGCCAGTGTGCGGCCGAGTGTAGTGCCTGGGGCGATTCCCACTTCAAAACATTCGACAGCAAACTCTACGACTATCAAGGACAATGCGACTATGTTCTTTCAAAAGGTGCAATTACACCTGACGACACTTTCGATGTAACCATTCAGAATGTACCGTGCGGGACACTTGGTGTTAGTTGCTCGAAATCGGTTACCATCAAAATTGGTGCCGGAAAGCAACAAGAAAGCATTAAATTGATGCGTGGCAAACATGTCAAGGACAGTCAGATATTTAAACGGTTTACTGTAAGAAACAAGGACTTATTCGTTATTGTTGAAGCTGCCGATTTGGGGCTTACCATTCATTGGGATAAAGGTACACGGGTTTATGTTAAAGTTGATCCTAGATGGATGGGCAAAGTGAAAGGACTTTGTGGAAATTACAATGACAATGAAAGCGACGATTTCCAAACGCCTTCAGGGGGGTTGAGTGAAGTGTCTGCTACGCTGTTTGGAGATTCGTGGAAGTTGCAGCGTCATTGTCCTGAAACCATGGAAATTTCAGTAAGTAAAGTTGTAAACTTTATTTATTTCTTTTCATTGTTTTTTTCTTTTGATTAATATAGGACACTTGCGATAAAAGACCAGATAGAAAGATCTGGGCGTTGACTCAGTGCGGCATAATGAAGAGTCGAACATTTTCCGCGTGCCATCCAATCGTCCCGGTCGAATACTACTTGGAACGATGTGTTTTTGATTCATGCGCTTGTGACCAAGGTGGAGATTGTGAATGTTTATGCACGGCGATTGCTGCTTACGCTCAAGAGTGCAGCAATATGGGAGCACCAATCAAGTGGAGATCCCAAGAATTATGTCGTAAGTTCCCCCAAAGCCCTTTGTAATTATTTTGTTTATCTTTTATCTTCTGTAAACTGCAGCAATTCAATGTGATGAAAGATGTTCCCAATACAGTTCCTGCGTGTCCGTGTGTCCGGTGGAAACGTGCGAAAATCTACTAGTTCAAAGTCCTTTAAGCAAACTCTGCAAAGAAGATTCTTGCGTAGAAGGATGTCAACCTAAACCATGTCCTGCTGATCATGTCTATGCCAATTCTTCTCTGTTAACTTGCGTCCCTCGCAATCTTTGTAAACCTGTTTGTATGGAAGTGGAAGGAGTGATTTACTACGAAGGTGATTTAATGGAAGAGCATCAGTGCCATACGTGTTACTGTTCAAGGGGAAAGAAGAGTTGTAAAGGACATCCATGTCCACCATCCATAGTAAGCAATGACCGATCAATTTTTCTTCTATTGTCGTCGAAGATTTTATGAATATTTTGTTGTTTTCTTCTTTGTGCTAGCAGACAACGACTGATAAACCCAGTCATGAACAAGATACTCAATGCAAACCGGGTTGGAGTGATTGGATTAATCAAGATAAAGCGGGCGGCAAGAAAGAAGAACATAAATATGAAGAAAATGAAGTGTTACCGGATGAAATTATATTGGTAAGTGTTCTCTGCCCTTCCTCAATTTACTTTGTTTTGTTTTTTTGTTTTCTTAAAACTTGTGAAAGCTATTTCGTTGTGTAACAGAACAATTTAATTGGTTCCGCAAAATGTGATAAAGATCAAATGATTGACATTGAATGTCGTACAACAAAAACCCACCTATCCGCGAAAGAAACCGGTATGGATGTTGAATGCAGTCTTGAACGAGGACTCATCTGCAAATCTAAGAAAGGACACAGACCGTGTCCTGATTTTGAAATTCGTGTAATGTGCAAATGCGGTATGTTTAAACTTTTCTAATTTATTTATGATTAATTCTTGTTTTGTTTTCGTTGCTTTGTTTAGATCCACCAGTTATACCGTGCGACCAACGCAAACCCCATGAAGAATTCCCCGGAGATTGTCATAAGTTCTATCAGTGCGCACCAACGAGAAAGGGTTACGGACTTGTGGAGAAAACATGCGGGAAGGACATGATGTATAATCCTGTTTCGATGATTTGCGATTGGCCGGTTAATGTTGCAGCCGTCAAGCCTGATTGTTCCGTAAAAGATCAGTGTAATTATTTTTTTCTATATTGTAAATCTTTTCTAATTATATGAGTAATTGTAGATTCTGAAGTCGATTCCGATGGTATAGCCGAATCCCCACCGGAAACTTCTGAAATCTCAGTACCACCAGAATGTATGTATTATTTTTATTTGACACCGATTTTACAACGATTTTATTGCATTGATTGATGCGATTTCGAACATTGATACAATCAATGCGGCTTTCTGCGCCCGATTCGGTGCAAATTTTAACTCTTTGTTTTTGTTTTTAGCAACATTGTGTCCGGAGAATGAAAGATTTGACGATTGTGCAATTGAGTGCGACAAACTATGTCTGCATTATTCGCATATTGTAAAGGAAAGAGGTCAATGCAAAGGTAATACAATTTGCGAACCAGGTTGTGTGCCAGAAAACAGAAAACTAACATGTCCACAAAACATGTTATGGTCCAATAACCACACTTGTATTTCCGTGCACGATTGCATGTGTACATCAGATGATGGCAAACAAATCAAGGTAAATGGGATATATTTCCGAAAAAACTTATTTACTCATTGAAATTGCTGATTTCAGCCGGGAACTGTTCACAAGGAATCCGAATGTATGATTTGCCAATGCGTCGACAATTATTACACATGTGATAAGACAGCTTGCGGAGAAGATGAGCAAAGAGTTCATATTGCGACAGAATTGTTTGAAAATACAACACGGGACGTGGCTATGGTACCACCGATTGTTATCAGTACTGTTACACCACCAAAAGAATGCCAATCGGATATGTAAGTATTTTCCGAGGTATTTTTTATGTAATGAGACAAAGGTATAAGCACATTTTTAAAATTGGGTAATATTTAGTTTATTCAGTTTGTCGATTCACAAATATTGTCTGTATACAAGTCTTCGCGCACAAACTAGTCTAACACATACAATCGTATTTTTTATGTGTAGATTGACTGAAAGATGCTTCTAATAGGTTTACAGACTTAATACAAGGAGAAAAGCCTTTATCGGATGAAGCGTTCACAGCTAGCAGTGCACTCTCCCCTAATTTTGCGCCATATAACGCAAGAATCGACGCGAAGGCAAATTCCGAATCAGGAGGAAGTTGGACTCCGAAGGAAGCTAACAAAGAGCAGTATTTGCAAATAGATCTTGGAATTATGGAACCGATTTATGGTATTGTAATTAAGGGAAGTCCACTTTACACGGAATACGTTACGAGTTTCAAAGTGATGTATAGTTTTTCACCTGAGGGTTTATGGAATTACGTTTTGGATCGCACTAGAGAACCACAAGTAAGTTTTTTGTAAAATAAAAATTTGTATATTTCATCTTGAAACTGTTTAAATCTTCCTTGGGTAAAATAGATTTTCCGAGGGTCACTTGATGGTAACACACCTATACAGCATATATTTATCGAACCAATCGAAGCTCAATTCGTAAAAATCCTTCCGTTAACGTGGACCGGAAACATTGCGCTCCGCGTTGAGCTGATTGGCTGCGGCACTAAAAAAACAACACCATCTTCATCGGAATTTATTACAATCGCGCCTCCTCGTCCGGACATGTGCTTAGATCCAATGGGTTTGGTCGATGGAACTATGTCCGATCAACAAATCATCGTAAGTTCCGAGTACGGACCTTATAATTCTAAAAAGGATCTCCGTCTCACGTCGCCAAATGGTTGGCGACCCATTACTAATTCTCCATCGGAATTTGTGGAGTTCAACTTCTTAGAACCTCGTAACATCACAGGTTTCGTATCGAAAGGTGGACCATCCGGATGGGTAACTGCCTTCCGTATCAAATACTCGCACAATGGGAAAACGTGGAATCCAATTCTCGATGAACTATTTCAAGAGAAAACATTCCTTGGGAATTTCGACGAGAACACTGCACAAATGACCAATTTTCTTATGCCCATTCTTACGACTTACGTAAAAATAATCCCTTTAAAGTGGCATAACAACATCGAACTCCGTTTGGAGATGAATGGGTGTTACCTACCTTACCCCACAATTGCTGATGAAGAGGTTACGGAAGTACCTTCACCCTGCAATGAATGTCCTGGTGTTACCGGAGGACAACTAGAATTAGGTGCATGTCGCTGCGAAGCCAATATGTGGTGGGACGGGGAGAAATGTGTCACGCGTCCTGAATGTCCTTGCATGTTTGGACATATTGTTTATCCCATTGGTACGGTTTTCGAAAAGGAGGATTGCTCCCAATGTGTTTGTAAACTTGGAGGTGTGCAACACTGCACGGCGAAACAATGCGAGCCTTGCTCATCGGTAAGTCATTTTTAATTAAATTTATTATTGAGTTTTATCGATTGGGGTTGAAATAAATTAGGGATTGAAAAGTACTGTGACCAGTACGTGCGGTTGCGTCTGCCTTCCTTGTGATGAAGGCACAACGCTTTGTCCTACAAGTAACATCTGCATAAACACGACGTCCTGGTGTGATGGAATCAGGGATTGTCCCGACGATGAAATCAATTGTCAAACAACAATTATTCCGACTACAGATTTCAAAGTCCTCCTGGTTGCTACGCCAGTATATCAACAATTGGTTGAGAAATGTCCAATTATGGATTGCCCTCCGGGATACACACCGGTTGAAAAGAAAATGTCGAAAGTTGAACGGTACTCGTTTCTTTCCACTATGTTCTCGACGTATAGTAAGAAGCCTGGAAAGACATCGAGTACAAATGGCAATAAAAGTAACTCTGGGGCCAAGGGCGGTGTTAAGGGGGGATATAAAAGTCCGTTGCAACGACCAGCAGATATAGATAATCAAATAAGCGGCAAACAGACTGAAAATGAATGCCCGGAATATACATGCGTTTCCGTCAAACCGCCGCCTACGTATATACCACACAAGCCTTGTCCGCCAGCGCGATGTCCCCCTGGTTTCAATCCAGAGTTTATGGAAGGTGAACTTGTTAAGAATAAATGTCCGCATTATGAATGCGCACCGACTCCGTTACCGGACGCTGTTTGCAATATCTCTGGAAAGACATTTAACACTTTTGATGGTACCGAATATAAGTATGATATTTGCAATCATATTTTGGCACGGGATTTAGAAAAGTTGGGATGGGATATTATTTGTAAGTACAGCTCTTGTGTATTTTTAATTAAAAAGTAAAGATAGGAAAGGGGAAAGTAATCGAAATACGTTGTTTTTAGTGCAAAAAAATTGTACAAATAACTTTTGTACCAAAAATCTTCTGATTCATCACAATGAGCACACTTTTGTTTTGCATCAAGACATGACAGTTGAATTCGACGGGTTTAAATATTCCGTTGCCCAGACTAAGAAGATTGGGAGCAATTCCCAGTTCTTTTCGATTTCGCGTTTGGGCAATACGCTTCTCTTCGTTTCCAATTACTATGGCTTTTGGGTGCTTTGGGAGAATCAGGGCAATTTGAAACTTGGTATTTCGAGTAAGCTTATTAATAAAGTTGATGGCCTTTGTGGGTTTTACAATGAGAAATTGGAAGACGATAAAAGAAAACCGGATGGCACTGAAAGTCGCACAACTGCAGAATTCGGAGACAGTTGGTTACAATCCGATGGTAAAATGCTTTGTGACGCTAAAACTTGTCCTCCGCATATACAAAACAAGGCTTGGGACATGTGCAATCAAATCAAGTAAGTACAAACATTCGAACTAAATTAGCGGCCAAACTAAGACACGATATAATTTTTCTAATTATCAGGAGTCAAGTATTAAGTCCTTGTGCCAATGTTATGGACTTGGATGCCTTTATAAGTCGCTGTTTAGAAACAACTTGTAACTGTTTGGAACTTGCCACTGAAAATTCAACTTTAGAAGACTCCTGTCGGTGTAAAGCCGTGGAGTCCTTCGTAGTTGATTGCATGATGATTGATAACAATGTGGAGTTAACCGATTGGCGGACCCTTCACGATTGTCGTGAGTTGCTTAAGTCAAACGACGATTTTGTTTAGTTTTAACAATTTTTATGTGTATTTAGCCGTTAATTGCGACGCACCATTGGTTTATCAAGATTGTTACCGGCGTCGATGTGAACCATCATGCGAATCCATCTCCGATACAAACGCATGCCCAAAACTATCAAATATGTGCTTCCCAGGGTGCTACTGCCCGCCAGGACTCGTCCGAAAAGGAGATTCTTGTATTAAATCTTCAACATGCAAAGATTGCGAATGCAATGTCTTACCGCACTTGCAATACATAACATATGACGATAACAATTTTACAGTCAACGGAAACTGTGTGTATGTAATGTCCCGCGATGTGTTGGAAAAGTATCATGATGAACATCAATTCCAACTGCTGATAACGAACCATCCATGTCGTGACAACGCGGAAAAGATGTGCGTTGGCAAAATAACGATACTCTATCAGGGACACAAAATTCACGTTTATTACGACACGTTAAGAAACAAATTGAAGTTGATCGTCGATGCGGAGCGTATTGATGACTTTGAAGAAATAGCTGATTGGGGCAAAATACACACAACAAAGTCGAAACACATGAAGTTGTTATTATTTAAGATACAAGTTGAAGTAAGTGTATATTTCCCATCCTTGGGGGTTTCCATCAAGGTGCCGTCGCATAAATACTCTGGGAAATTGGAAGGATTATGTGGTGACTGCGATAAGGATCCTGATAATGATATGAGGACACCTTCGGGAACAATAACACACGATGTGGATGACTTGGGACCGAGTTGGTTGTACGATAAATTGCCGGGAATGACGAGGGAGAATTGCGCTAACAAACCGAAGGATTTGTGTGAGATGCCTTCGGTTGAGATGGATCCCTGCATGCAGTTATTGGATTCTAGCAGATACGCACAGGTGAGTTTTTCTTTTTTCATAAATAAGATTTTTGACGTAATCTGTGTTGATTGGGTTGCTGAACTTATATTTTTTGCCACAACTGGAGTACACATCAACTACTCTGAGTAATTGGGAACTACTCTGAGTTATTTTGAGTTACCTACTCTTAGTAATTTGCAATAAAAAATCGAACTAGCCATAATTACATAAGTTCCACGCAAGTAGGTTAAAAAATAAAAATTCTGCGCATTTTCAAAATATTTAAAACGAGATTTAAAATAATTGACGAACAACTATTTATTTAATGACATTGTCAATTGTAACAAGTTCATAATTTACTCATAACATCAAATAATAAAACTGAAAATGGCTTGCAATCCTTGTAAAGGCGTTGTCATTGGCGGTGGTACCGGCTTCATCGGTTCGCATCTTGAACGTTTATTGGTAAACAAAGGCTACGATGTGCATATAGTAACCAGAACACCTAAGCTGAAGAATCATTTATCATGGGATAACTTAAAAGCAGTTGGTTTGCCCAGTGGTACAGTCGCCGTGGTAAATCTTGCCGGTCAAAACATACTCGACCTGAAGCACCAGTGGACAAACAGTTTTCGGAAATTAGTATGGGATTCACGCATCGAAACTACCAAGCTTTTAGTTAAAAGCATTGAAGATGAACGTGGTATTATTGACTCCTTCACTATCATTTCGGGCGTTGGGATATATGAAGCGAATCACGAAATACACGATGAAATGACGCGCGTGTACGATTTCGACTTTCTGTCGAAAATGTGCATTGAACTCGAAACTGTTTCCAAATTGCCATCGGAATTAAATTGCCGTAACATTGTCATTAGAAGCGGCGTTGTATTGGGCCGCGAAGGTGGTATGATTAAACAATTGTACCTTCCTTTTCGTTTGGGCCTGGGCGGTATTATGGGGACTGGAAGGCAGATACTGCCTTGGATACATGTCAATGATTTAGCGATGTTAATATTCTTTGGGATTGAAAAGGCAAATGTTCAAGGCATCTTTAATGGAGTCGCTCCGCAGGAAACTACGAATGCAATGTTTACGAAAGCGTTTGCCGGCGCGCTTAAGAAGCCTGCCTTCATTCCCATGCCCGAAACGGTTCTTAAAATTATGTTTCAAGATCGTCATAAGATGATTACCACTGGGCCGAAAGTACGCCCAGAAAGAGTGATTTCATTAGGATTCAAGTATAACTATCCTGAGATTAAAGAAGCTTGCGAGAGTATGGTGATGCAGCCCAAAGAACCAGTATTCTAAACCATTTCGGGATTATTTACTTATTTATTTATCTTTTATTAGTACAATTATATGTTGATTAATTCACCCCATTATTAAAATAAAACAACTTTTCTTGATGACATGTTTATTGCTTTCAGTGCCATCCACTTTTAGATCCGGCAATGTTCTTGGAGTGGTGTCACAAAGATATTTGTGGTGGACATCCAGAACTAGCCTGCAGTGCAATAGGTTCATACGCGCGCGAATGTCTTAGCAATGGTTTTTGTGTAAACTGGCATTCCGACTTGTGTCCCCAACAACAATGTCCTGATGGACAAGAATACAAAACTTGCGGGACAAGTTGCCCTAAAACATGCGAATCTCTTAAACAGCCGAAACAAAAATGTCACGACATTCCAACTTCTGGTTGTTTCTGCCCCGAAGGGAAGATTATGCTTAACCATACGTGCGTTGAGGACCGTATGTGCATTTCGTGTGATGAGCATGGCCATCATTCAGGTGACAAATGGAATAAGGATCCGTGTACAACATGTGAATGCGAAGGAACAAGCATTCGCTGTGAAACAAAACACTGCCCCGCGGTTGATACAGTTTGCGAACCGGGTTTTACCCCTGTAAAATTAACAAAGGAACAAGATGAATGTTGCGAGAAGTACATTTGTGTTCCGGCTGCGACTGCATCTCCTACTTGCGATCCACCACAAAAATTGGAATGCGCTTGGGGGCAGGTTGCTAAGTTAGATACGAAGGCAAATGGGTGTCAGCAATTTGTGTGTCAATGTGTGCCACCTGAAGACTGTGAACCTCTCAACACTGAAGCAGATCCTGACCAGGAGCCTGGCATGGAAAAGAAAGTTAAAGAAGGTGGTTGTTGCAAAGTTATGGAATTAGTTTGTAATAAGGAGTTGTGTCCTGCGATTCCGAAATGTGAGGAGTTCCATTCTCTTAACAAAACTGAAAAGAACGGTAAGTGTTGTCCTGAGTACATTTGCGTGGCTCCCGAGAATTGTATCGTTGATTTGGATTATATTGATGCGGATAATGGTGGGGAAAGAGTCCGAAGTCAATATGAAAAGCAAAAGTTGCTCAAAGAGGTAATAATACTTTGACGTATATTTCTATTTGTTTGTTATTTATAATTTTTTAAAGGCAAACGAGACTTGGAATGACGGTCCGTGCCGCTCGTGTCAATGTTACGGCTCGAAACACGCTGGTTTTCACAGCGTCTGTTCAAAAACCGATTGCCCGTTGCCGACTGCTTCACAGGATTACGCTGATTACGATCTTCTAGTGGAGCCAGTCAAAGGAAAATGCTGCTCAGAAATAAAACGCTCTGGTTGCAAGTATAACAACAAAATTTATTACATTGGTGAGAAATGGACAGACGAGTATGATCCATGCACAAAATTGGAATGCGCTGAGACCAAAGGCTACGGCGTTCAAAAACTAACGCAACATGTATCCTGCGATGAAACATGCGACATAGGACATGATTATATACCAGCTACAAAGGGTGCCAATGTGTGTTGCGGTTCTTGTAAGGCTGTGGGTTGCGTCGTCGATGGCCAAGTCAAAGAAATTGGAAGTAATTGGACATCTGATGATTTCTGCATGCATTACAGCTGCCTCGATAATGATGGATCTGTAAGTATTGCAATCATTTCTCCTATTTTTGTTTGAATTTATTTTTGTTTCCTTAACAGCTGCAAGTTCAATCATTGAACGTTGTCTGTTCTGAAATACCTAAAGAGCAATTCGACAACTTCGTGTACGAAGTCCAAACGATTGAAGGTAATTGTTGCAAGAAACATAAAATGATTGCCTGCAAAGTGCACGATACGATGTATTTGGTCGGGCAGTCATGGCCCTGTCCCGAAGGAGACAAATGCAAGACATATACCTGCGTTGAAGAATCACCCGGTGTTCTCAAAAAGCAGGAAAGTATCAAAACTTGTGACAAAGATTGTTCTTTCGGATGGAAGTATATCGAATCGAATTCATCATGTTGTGGTGAATGCGTACAACATGCATGTGTGGTTGAAGATAAATTAAAGGATCCGGGGACTAATTGGACTTCCAGTGACAATTGCACGACTTTCTCATGCGAAAAATATTTGGACCAGTTCACTGTTAATAGCCATCAAGCTTCATGCCCGCAAATCGACGATTGTCCAGCTGATAATGTTTACGTGAAGGGTTGTTGCAAATATTGCAATGTTTCCTCGTTAGCTATGGGTGATTGCGTTCCACTAGAAATTCAAGGCAAAAAGAGCATTCATTTGATTTCTGCGACAAGAGATGAACATGGCATTTGTAAAAATACAGAACATTTGAAAGGATTTACTGAGTGTGTTGGTACTTGTCATTCATCTACATCCTTCAACAAAGGTAAATAATATTGAAATTAATATTTTATTTGCTCCTTTAATCGTTTATTATAACATTTTTGCTCTAGCTGGTAAGAGCTTTTTCAATACGTAAATTTTTGACATGGATACATAAATAACTATTTTGTTTCTAGTAACTGGTTCACATGAGTCTGTATGTTCATGTTGCCGTGCTTTAAAGTACGAGCCCCTTCTAGTTGAGTTAACATGCCAGGATGGATACAAATTCAAAAAGCCCATATCAGTGCCTTCGAAATGTGGCTGTGAGGGATGCTCGGCTATTACAAATCCATTATTGCAGGGATTCCAACGTCAATGAAGGAGTAGAAATCGGTTAATTCCCAGAAGAAAATTGCACAATTAAGTTATTAATGCTCGCGAGTTTTTACTTAACAATATTTGTAGAACAAATGTTATACATTGTAATTTTAAGTTTAAGAAATAGAAACATTAGTTTAATTTTAAGTTAACGGAATAATTTAATTTCAATTTGTTGATTCAAAAAGTGTCTTACTTCCGATTTTATGCGAGAACAGTTCAGAACCGTTCTAGGCCTTAAGCACTTGTTCAATTTGACAATATTCTTGTAATCGAGTCGCACTTTTTAGTTAAAAAAACTACTATTTCAAAAGTAACGTGCAGTGCTCAATGAAGTTCGATTTCTTTGTTTGAGCAAAGTGTTCGAATGGGTTGTTTTCTGAACATTTTACTCGCAATGATCAGTAAATGTGATATCTTGGGTGCGTTCCGGTGACATGCTCTAAGCGCACTCGTTTATAGATGTAACACTGGAACGCACCGAAGGTATCCGATTTCTCTCTTATGTGTAAATATGGCTTTACGCAAGTATGTTCAGTTCCAAACGAGGTTCCAAATTCCTACACACAAATTTTGACTTTTGACAGTTTTGGACACCAATGACAAGCTGTCAATGTCGCACTGACAGAACGAGAAGTCGTGCTCGTGCATCGGAATCAGCAGTGCCTGAAAATAGTAGAATTTCGTTTCACTAAAGTCAAGTCGGAAAGGAATAAAGTGCACTCAAGATGAGCACAATAGAACAAATTAGTCAATACTCATTTGCTTATTAAAGATTGTATTGTGTACAAGTTAACAATTGGCAATTGTGTAAATTCTGGACGATTGTACAATGAATACGCGTTGCAGAATATCTGACTAAACTCAAATAAGTATGTCCCAAAAGATTAACAGTTATGTTCGTTCTACAAGAACCTATGAATGATATGGTGGCGTGAACAAAAATGTTAGAAGTACTACAAATGTTTCTATTTTTGTTCAAATCGAAGTACAGAAGAAAATGCCAGTCGTACTTCACAAGCACAAATCTCCAGCTCCAGCTGGTGCTTTTGATGTTGTTTATGTTTGGTGTATTGACATTAATCGATGGTAAATGTATGAATTCAGCTGGTTGTAGCAATCATGGCATTTGCCTGAATGAAACTTGTGTTTGTTACGATGGATGGCAAGGCACACATTGCGAATATTGCGGTGGTAAAGTGAGGTGCGTCTCAAATCTCAATACTTGAACTCAACAATAAGGGCTTCACCCTTGTGTGTTTGTGTGTTTTTATTAATACGATCCGATTGTATAAATATTTATAGATTGGGCACTTCCAATGGGACGATACACGATGGTTTCGGTAATTATTCGATTGGAGTGAAATGCAGTTGGTTAATTGATGCACCAAACTCAACAATAACAATACATCTCGAAGAATTTGCCACGGAATGTGGCTGGGATCACTTGTACATATTCGATGGTGACAGTGTTAATTCACCGTTGTTGGCTGTTTTCAGTGGGTTGATGTACAAGGAGAAATACAAAATAAGAAGAGTACCTGAAGTTGTCGCCCAGAGCGGTGCAGCCTTGGTGCATTTTTTCTCCGATGATGCATTTAACATGTCCGGTTTCAACATGACTTACAGAATCAATGCGTGTCCCTCAAATGTCTCCGGCATTGATTGTTCAGGCAATGGGGTTTGTATTGATGGTGTTTGTACATGTGATGGTATGTATTTATTTTGATTTTGATAGAATCATCAGGAACTTAAATTAATTTCAATTTGTTGATTGTAGGTCACTGGACGGGAATTGCTTGTCATTTGGAAAAATGTCCAAAGAATTGTGGCCGGACAGAAGACAAAGGCACGTGTGAGCCGGAAGATGGGTGCAAGTGCAATGGGGGATTCGAAGGGGAAGATTGCTCTCAGCTGACTGTAAACGGATATTGGGAGACAGTTATTCCGAATGGTTTTATACCGCCTGGTTCTGCATCGCATGGCTCGGCCGTTTGGAAGGATTCCCTGTATGTGATGTCGGGAGAAAGTTATAATAAAGGCAGTATGCTCTACACTTACGACTTTAACGGTAATTAAACAACGAATTCATTATCTTGTACATGTATTTAATAAATACTATTATTTTAGGACATGTTTGGGAGACTGCTCACTTAATTCCCGGTCCAAACATGCGATACGCGCATTCTACTGTTTTATACGGCGATAAACTCTTCCTTTATGGCGGCATCGTGGGAAATAGAGGTCCCACATCCGAGCTATGGGCATTTGATATCAACGCCAAATCCTGGGAGAACATAACTGTACGGGCAATTTCGTGCAACGGTAGTTTTTTGTTATGCGGGCCGCTTCGGGTCGCCGGTCATTCAGCTACAGTTGTTACGAATGTCAACAATAAAAAAGCCGATCGAATGGTCGTAATATTTGGCCACTCACCGCTTCTAGGTAATAATAATAAACATGATTTTGAAAATGCCTGTTATAACAGGAAAAAGAATCATAGCAAATCGTATTTTTTATACGTTTGGAATTACCGAATTAATAATTAATTTTCTAATCCATCTTCTTTATAGGATATCTAAACACTGTACAAGAATATTATTTTGGAACGCGCGAGTGGGTCATTGTGAGACCAAGTGGTTATCCAGTTAAAGGTGGTTACGGCCATACGGCTGCTTGGGATTACTACACAGGAAAGATTTATGTCTACGGCGGTGTTATATCCGAAGGTCAGTCCTCGCAGGTATTAAGCAAAAATCTCTACTCATACGATCCGAATACAAAAATTTGGACTCTCTTAGCCGATGCACCGAATGCTCGTTTTTTGCACACAGCGACGTTTGTTAGTCCAACATTAATGTTGGTGTTTGGTGGCAATACTCATAATGATACTTCATATAACGGAGGTGCCAAATGTTACAGTGCCGACATGATGGCCTACGATGCCATTTGTGATACGTGGCAATCAGTCTTAGCACCTGATAATATTCAAAGTGATCTAGCCCGCTTTGGGCATTCAGCATCCGTGTTTGAAGGATCGCTTTATATCTACGGCGGTTTCGATGGTCAAATGTTGTCCGACATTATACGATATAAACCGGGTACTTGCGATCATCTAGTCAACCAGCAAGCTTGTCTGGGATCACGGCCAGGGGTGAAATGTGTCTGGGACCAGAAGAATGCAAAATGTGTGAATGTCAAGGAAATTCCCAAGAACCTACTGAACACTGACGGCGTCGTCAGCAAATGTCCGGAGATGAGTCGGAACTTTAATGCGCATCGCATTTTGCAGAATCAGGAAAAGTGTACGGGAATGGAAGATTGTAGTAGTTGTGTTCAGAATACTCGGAATTGTGTTTGGTGTTCAACGGGTTGTTCCTACAAGACTTGCAAAGATGACCGTGACAAGAAAATGGAAGTATCAACATTGGATCAATGCTCAATTGACCAAGGAATATACTGTAAACAATTACACACGTGCAAGGCTTGCATGTCTCAGGACGATTACACTTGCAAATGGAAGTACGAAACTGCAAAGTGTGCACCTTTCACCATCAATCACAATCACACAATGACAAGCGAAGAGAGCATGTCGCTAGATTTAGGTAGCCAGTGTCCACGCGTATGTGCCGAATACACTTCCTGTCAAAACTGCACCCAAGAAG
This sequence comes from Liometoxenus newtonarum, assembly GCA_030264535.1. NCBI lineage: Eukaryota > Metazoa > Arthropoda > Insecta > Coleoptera > Staphylinidae > Liometoxenus > Liometoxenus newtonarum. Next base: position 8,720 of record JARJEB010017297.1, on the reverse strand, counting down.
AATGCATCTGGTGTCAGAACGAAGGACGTTGCGTCGATAAAAACGCATACACTGCAAGTTTCCCGTACGGACAATGTAGGGAGTGGACGACTGTAAGCAATAAGTGCAGAAGCCGTGGTGCTGAAGAGCAATCCCAGTGTAGCTTCTATTCGACATGCGCGCAGTGCCGGGATGATCCAGCTTGCGGGTGGTGTGATGACGGCAGTAAAACCGGATTGGGGAAATGCATGCCTGGTGGATACGCAGGTCCAACTTTACACACTCAATCATTGCCGTCCAGTACATGTCCATCGGAACGCTGGCACTTTACAACATGTCCAATGTGTCAATGCAATGGTCACGCTAGTTGTCGTGGCAATAGTAGCACGTGTTTGCCGTGCAAAGACCTTACAATTGGACCGCATTGTGATCGCTGCGTGCCTGGTTATTGGGGATCGCCGGTCAATGGTGGTAAATGCCAGCCGTGTGAATGCAATGGGCAAGCAACGCAATGTCATCCGGAAACGGGGAAATGCTATTGTACAACAAAAGGATTAGGTGGTGATCATTGTGAAAAGTGCGATGCTGCAAATCATTATTACGGAGACCCAACGAACAAAGGATTTTGTTACTATGATCTCACAATTGATTATCAATTTACATTCAATTTGTCGAAGAAAGAAGATCGTCACTATACTCAGATTAACTTTAGGAATTCACCGAACAAACCCGATGTCGATGCTGATTTTACAATAACGTGTTCGGTGTTGGCGAAAATGAATATTACTGTTAAAATTCCCAACTCGAAGGAGGAGAAAGCTATTTTTACAGCTCAGAATTGTACAACGTTTCGATCGCGATTTGCAAAATCCGAATATAATTTCGGATCGGTAAATAACGTGACGTTAACAACATTTCACGTTTACGTCTATGACTTTCAACCGCCGCTTTGGATACAAATTTCTTTCTCGCAATATCCAAAGTTAAACTTGCAACAGTTCTTCATCACATTTTCAACGTAATAATTAAATAGTAACTAGTGCAACTTGAACAATTAATTACTCATTACTTATTTATGTTTTAGATGCTTCTTGTTGTTATTATTAGTGGCAGCAATTTTATGGAAAATTAAACAAAAGTACGACATGTACAGGCGTCGACAACGACTCTTTGTTGAAATGGAACAAATGGCTTCGCGTCCATTCTCTCAGGTGTTAGTTGAGCTCGAAATAAAAGAGAAATTAGAATCTGAATGTGCGATTATTGCCGCACTTGATAAACTCAAGAGTAAAAAAGATGCTCCTAGTCCCATAGCTTTAGAACCGTGCAATGGAAATAGAGCCGCTGTTTTAAGTCTACTGGTTCGATTACCTACAGGTATTTCATATAAATTTAACTAGTTGAAGTAAATGATGAACAAATTAATTTTGTTACAGGTGGAGAACCATATACTGTTCTTGGACAGTCAGCCGGACTCGCAATAGCAAGTACACTGGTAACATTAGGCAATCCACGGAAAACAAGTATCGAACAAGTTAAAGTCGAAAATAAGGGAACGAAAAGCCGAAAAACGCAATCTCAACATCCAGAAGTCGGATGTCTTTAGTCCAAATTTTATTGTTTGTTTGTTTGTTTTTTAGAGATGAGCAGTGGAAAGTTTCATTTAGGACATTTAAGTGGACACGAGATTTTCATAATGTCCATAAATATCCGGTGGTGGGCGAACCTTAATAATCAAGATTCAAACATGACAAAGTTTCATTATACAATTTGGAATTTAAAAAGAAAAAGTGAAAGACTGATGTCCGTTTGTGTGTCCTGCTAAAATGTCATTTATTTGAACAAATTTCTGATGATTAATGTCTTAAAATGTCCGGACATTTATTCGACATAAATGTCCGGACATTAATCATCTCTATTTTTATATATTGCCTGATGGTTTATTTACACCTGGTTACTCGCATTTAGTAATTAGTAACACAGATAAAGAAAATATGCGAATTACTGTGTTCTAAATGAAACAAACAGGCTTTGTGTCACCTTTAATAGTCGCAGAGCTTTCTCAAAGCTGTTACTTTTACGTAATTTTTGTTTCTTTTTATCTGAGGCTCAGCTATAGTAATTTATTACGTAGATTATTTTTAATTTGTTAAAATGCCAACAATTATGCCAGTTTGCTTTGATCGAGGACAGACACTAAATTTTAAAACTCGATTTAAAAAAAAAACAAGCCCATAAATGCAACACTTTACTTTGCGTTAAAGTGCTACCTTTGCTAATAATTATGTGATACATTCGAATATGAGACGATTTAAAATTTACGAAATTCAGTCCGCCAGTAATTAAGTAAATGTGTAATAAACTAATAATTAATATTTTGTTAACAGAAGCAAAATGAAAATACTTAGCGTAGCATCAAATAATAGGCCTAAAAATATTACATCAGCCAAGCCAATTCTAACAAGTGCAGATACTGATACAAATTGATAATATAGTTTTATTAATACTCGAATCGTTCGTTACAGGTTTACTATAAACTAATCTAGAGCATCAACAAGTTTTTCAATTTCTTTGTTGCGATCGATAAGAAATGTGTTAGCGCGAACGCGAAGAGAATAGTTTTGCTTGAATGCCGATTGCTGTACAATTTAGAGAAAGGTGTGGAACAAATGCGAGACTGATTGAAGACAAACATAATAAGAAAAAGAATAAATATAAATAATTAAAGATTTATTTTTCATGGAGACTATATAATTTTGTAGTAACGATATAATTGTTTATCATCGTATTACTTTTCTTTTAGATGGCAAATATAAATATATGTATGTTTAATTATTATTTACTCCCAGAGTGGATGCGTCATGATATCGGAATTTATTAATTATAATGGAGTTTTTGTGTCTTTGTTTTACTGCCATTAAGCACCAATAATATTGTTTTATTTTTTATTAAGTATATAATTTTTATATTATCAATGTATATATTCAAAAATGCAACAAAGTAAAGTTTTACTTGGTTATTATGTGAGATGCGAGTCGTATTCCATCAAACTCGCATTTTTATATAGAGATAAACAAATGTTTAATCTTTTTAGAAATAAAATTCGTAAAGTTGTAATTGAAACCATTTCATATCATCCAGGTCAGGAGACAAAGCTAATTTATTCCGTAATCCTGATTGCTTTTGACTTAGTTAACCTTTTCCGACTTAAACAAAATGCCAAAGTGGTAAATGAGATTACCCTTATTTAATATTAATTGCCAATTTACATACTCAATGTGTTTCATTAACAAAACAGCTTTTTCGCTTTTCCTGTAAATGTTCACTTTCTTTTCTTCAGTCTGAATCTTCAAAATGAGACGAAAACTGTTAATATTTTTATTACTTTCTAATTTCTATGAAGGAAATGCCCAAGTTGCAACCAAACAAGGGTAATAATAAAACACTGTGAACTACTCAGAATTAGTTCAGAGTGGATATATCGAAAGTAGCCTTTCATTTCAATTCATGATTTTTTATTGAATTTTAGTAAAACCATTTTAAATAAAGATATAACTGAAGAAGGCCGCGAAATGGAAAAGTTATTAATTGATATTATGGTGAAATCCATCAGCGCGTATTCATGCATTGTAATTGTTTGCGATTCAGTGTATTACAACGTGTTTCGCGAAGATGTTTTCTTCAACATGGATGTCTACATTTCTTATTTTCTTGTAAGTTGCTTTATTCGCGTGTAGGTTTGAATCCAGCATCGCAAAAAATAAAATAATTTGATATTTCTCTTTTGATAATGCTAAGAATTATTTTTTAGATTTTAGTTGAAGATCATGAAGACTTGCTTTCTCCTTTTCCCGGTACACAAGAAACTTTAATAATGGTCCGGCGTCAAGATTGTCAAACATACATAATTCTCTTGGCAAATGGACTACAAATGTCTCGGCTATTACAATACGGCGATAGGTAATTAAAAATCTTTTCCCTTCGGCCACATGAAATGGCCTACCCAAATTCTAACCACTATCCAGCAAAAGTAAAAACTTGAGTAAAAAGTAATGCTGTAACTGTGCTGAAAAGTGACAAACTTGTCACTTTCCCGCCTAGTCGAATGACAAGTCTTGAATTGGCCAACCCAAATTCTAACCACACTATCCAGCAAAAGTGAAAACTCGAGTAAAAAGTAATGCTGTAACTGTGCTGAAAAGTGACAAACTTGTGACAATTGTCAGTGTCATGGCAGTTGGTGTCAAAATCGTTTTATTAATGTTCCGATGGAAAAATATGGCCGAAGGCAAAGTAGTGTACCTAACTCGATTGGAAAACATTCATTTTCCCACTCGCGCGATATATAGCACTCGACTTCGTCTCATGCTTCAAATTATCGCGCTCTTGAGAAATTGAATACTTTCCAAACTTGTTTGGTAAACTACTATTATCTCTCTTTTTATATAATTATGACTTGGCCCTTAACTTGACTTTTATTAAAATCAAAATGTTCACAGATATCGTGTTCTTGATACCAGAGCCAACTTTGTAATACTCTACGACAATCGTTTGTTCGATGAAGATCTACATTACATTTGGAAACGACTCGTCAACGTAATTTTCATAAAAGAATATCTGGGTGTGAAGAAATTGCCAAACAACGAACGCAAAATAATACCATGGTTTGAATTAAGCACAGTTCCATTTCCAGCACCGATAAGAGGTGTTTTGGTACCGCGCAGGGTCGACATTTGGCGACAAAACAAGTTTCGTATGGCAGTCAATTTATTTCGGGACAAAACCACGGATTTAAAAAATCAAAGCATGAAAGTTGCAACGTTTCAACACATTCCCGCTGCTAAGAAAGTTGATATACCCTTGTTCAAAGATTCCAGGAGTATATTGAAGGCTGGCAATTTCGGATTTAGCGGAATTGAAATTGAAGTATTACTTCCGTTGACGAATAAAGATGTTTCATAATTTTCAATAAGATTTCTGAATTGTTTTAGATTTTGTCATCTGTAGCGAAAACAATGAACTTTTATCCGGAACTCTACGAACCCGAAAACGTCGAAGAAGAATTTTGGGGTGACAAACAAGAAGACGGATCTCTAAGTGGTTTATTTGGTGAACTAATTAGAAGCAAAGCTGAAATAGGTCTCGGAGACTTTTACTACTCTCCGTATATCCTTAAAATCATGGATTTAACTTTGCCATATGCAACTGAATGTCTAACATTTCTAACTCCAGAGTCCTTGACTGACAACTCGTGGAAAACGTTAATTCTGCCTTTTAAGTATACGATTAAAATTAAAACGGATCAGTTTTATTTTTCTTATTTTGTTTTAGACCAGTAATGTGGTTCTGCGTAATTTTTGCAATGTTTGTCAGTACGTTTTTGTTCTATTATCTCGCGAAATTCCACATGGGACTGAATGAGGTATTTTGGGTACCCAAAAGGAGACATCCTGATATTCAAGAAATAAATGATGCCAGTATAAATATGAAATATACGCTTATGAAACGAAAATTTGACGTTGTACATGAAGAAGGCGAACCGGAAGGTTTAAACTTATTCGCTGAACCAGTCAATAGCTTTCTGTACACGTACAGCATGATTTTAATGGTTTCGCTGCCAAAATTACCCACCGGATGGTCCTTGAGGATGTTGACAGGATGGTATTGGTTGTATTGTACTTTAGTTGTTGTTAGTTATCGTGCTAGCATGACTGCAATTCTGGCTAATCCTTCGCCCAGGTATTTGACTTGCAAATTCTCTCAATGTATCATCATTAAGACAAAATTATTTCTGAATTTAGAGTTACCATTGATACTCTAGAACAATTAGTAGCAAGTGATATATCTGTGGGAGGTTGGGGCGACTTTAACAAAAATTTCTTTTTGACATCTTTGGATCTAGTTAGTCAAGAAATTGGCACTCGTTTCGAAATCATCAATAATACTGATTTGGCAACGGAACGAGTGGCCCAAGGGAAATTTGCTTTCTACGAAAATGTTCACTACCTTAAACAAGCGTCGGTGAAAAGGCAACTTAAAATGGAAATGAGTAAAATTAATCTCACTGTCGAAGAACTGGCAGCAGAACGAAACCTGCATATCATGTCTAATTGCATTATTAATATGCCAGTGTCAATTGGTTTGCAGAAGAACTCCCCGATTAAGCCAAGTATCGATAAATTCATTCGCAGAGTTATTGAAGCTGGATTGATACAAAAGTGGCTGAATGATGTTATGCAGACAACTTTAACTTCGGAGATTTCCACAAATGATGGACCGAAAGCTATAATGAGTATGCAAAAGTTTATTGGCGCTATTGTTGCTTTATGTATTGGGTATTTCATTAGTATTTGCGCTTTCATTGGCGAATTAATTTATTACAAACATGTTGTTGTTAAACATCCTGCATTCGATAAATATTCAAAAGTCATTGTGCCATTTAACGAAAGAAAAACTATGTAAAGTATGTACTTAACTGCATGTTTAACAACATGTTCGTAGTTTCTAAGTTCTGATTAAATAAAATCGGAAATTATTAATTTAATTTCCCTCCAAGTCAAATTTAGCGGGAAAATCAATAGGGAAAATTAAAAAGTTCCTAGAACTTGAAATTTCCCTCCTTTTTACAAAATAACATAACCTCAGGCAGCCGCAGCGGCACTCATAAGATGATGCGAGCCTCGGTGACACCATTGGGGGTCCTGTTGTTTTAATCAGATTTTAGCAAAAGTTATAGTAAAATTGTAATGGATGCGGAAAAATTGGAATTTTTTGCTGAAAAACAAGCAGAGTTATTGAAGCTGGATTGATACAAAAGTGGCTGAATGATGTTATGCAGACAACTTTAACTTCGGAGATTTCCACAAACGATGGACCTAAAGCTGTAATGAGTATGCAAAAGTTGATTGGCGCTATTGTTGCTTTATTTATTGGGTATTTCATTAGTATTTGCGCTTTTATTGGCGCATTAATTTATTACAAACATGTTGTTAAACATCCTGCATTCGATAAATATTCAAAAGTCATTGTGCCATTTAACGAAAGAAAAACTATGTAAAGTATGAACTTAACTGCTGTTTAACAATACGTTCGTAGTTTCTAAGTTCTGATTAAATAAAATCGGAAATTATTAATTTAACGTCCCTCCAAGTCAAATTTAGCGGGAAAATTAATAGAGAAAATTAAAAAGTTCCTAGAACTTGAAATTTCCCTCCTTTTTACAAAATAACATAACCTCAGGCAGCCGCAGTGGCACTCATGAGATGATGCGAGCCTCGGTGACACCATTGGGGGTCCTGTTGTTTTAATCAGATTTTAGCAAAAGATATAGTAAAATTGTAATGGATGCGGAAGAATTGGAATTTTTTGCTGAAAAACAAGCAGTTAGTATAATCCCTATATTCAACAATCCAATAATACACATGATAACAGGCGATGTGGGGCCATTTCATGCTGGTTTACCAGTTAAAGTCCCCCTTTGGATGGCAGTCAATCTCAAACAACAAAGAAAGTGTAAAATACAAGCTCCTGAGTGGATGGAAATTGAATTACTTGAAAATATCAAAGAAAGTGAGAAGAATTCCAGGTAATAAGCCACTGAAGATGTTAATGATTAATATATCTGGTCATCGTTTATCATTATCTTACAGAACATTTACCAAAATGCCGAGTGAACATTACATGGTGGAAACGAAATTGTTGTTGGGGAATGCAGCTGATGATATTCCAAAAGCAGAAGAGCTCCGAACAATTATTAAAGATATATGGGATATTCGAATGTCCAAATTACGAGCTTCTATTGATGAGTTAATAAAAGATTCTGGTTCATATGCTGCTGTTGATCATTTGACTGCCTTAGAGATTAATTCAATTAGACCTATTTTACCGCATGCTTTGGATCAACTATATCGAATGCGAAATGTAAGATATATACGCATTGAGTTTGTTTCTTTGATCGCATTTTAATTCTTATTTTCTTTTAGAGTATGAAAAACATTGGAAGTCAAACACAGAATAGTACAACTTTTGGGAACACTTCATCGCATTCAAATACTAGTTCTAGTTTTCGTCGTACATAAATAGTACTCATTAATTTGCTAGTTAATTTATTAATACACTTTTTATTATTGTATTCCATTACTAGATACATTTTGATTGCTCAATAATGTGAGGCCTGTTCTTTTTATAGGCTCTTGATTTTGAGCCAGTCAGGAGTGCGTTCAGAATGAGGAATATTTCCTTACCTGAACACTAGCCACGTTCACAGAATTAAGGGTCCGTTTTTTTGCTCATGTCCAAGAAGTGGAAGGAAGATTGTGGAATTAGAAGAGCAAAAAAACGCAAAACTGGACAAACCGGGTTGGAGTGGAGTGGGGGAAGTTGATTGTTGTTCTGCCATCTTCCCCAAAAGCAAGAATAATGTATACATTATCTATTAATAACCATAATAACGCTAACGAATTATAATTCGACATGAATACATCACAATGCTGATTATTTCTAATGTATTTGCAACAATTTCATCGATAATGTCAAAATAATATTATGGTAAATCAACGAAAACCTTCCCCCACTCTTTAATCTTCCGTTTGCACGGTCTCTAGAGACGGTGCAAAAAGTAGGATTGTTCCAACAACGCACCAAACTAGTTCCGAACTGTCCGACGCATGAGCAGTTTTAAAAAAGCGTTGTTTTTGAAACTGCTCATGCGTCGGACAGTTCGGAACTAGTTTGGCGCGTTG
>JARJEB010017287.1:0-27445 GCA_030264535.1 Liometoxenus newtonarum | reverse complement strand
CGTTTTTTTAAAACTGCTCATGCGTAGTTTGCTGCTTTGTTGGAACGAACCTTTAATTATATTCCACACGAAATGGAAGTATTGCTTAACTCAGGCCCGTAGCTAGGATCTTTTTCAGGAGGGTGTTGGGTGTTTTGAATAATACATAGGATATAAATGTAAAATGAATTTATATATAAAATAAAAAAATTGCGATTTTAAAATTTGGAAATAATGCCATAATGCGGGCTTTTGGAAGGTGTTTGAACATCTTAATACACATTATAAAAGAGAAATTGCGAAAGGTGCAATTATAGCAATTAATTGTTATTTGTTATTGCGCAGTTGCAAGTTACAATTAATTGTTTGTTATAATTTATAGCTTTAATATGTACTTTAATTGCCTGCACAGGACTCCTTTTTGCTTCTTTGTTTCAACCACCTAATTGGGAGTTTGTTATCAAATCCCCAAATTCCTTCGTACTCGCGCTAGCTATATATATATATATAAGTCTACATTTGACCCAATCGTGAAACTGAAAACTACCTACGAGTACCTATAGTGGCTTGTTTGCGTTAGTGACATTGACATTTAGCACGCGATGTTTTTAGTTTTCACTTTTACAGCATTGCTTTACACTTTCCACAACTTGTACTCTATATATAACATCCATCATTCATAATACCCTTGCATATGCTTAACAATATTGAACTTTTTGCTTTAAAGTTGCCACACAGTAAATTTTCCTCTACGGCCTTTACCTCTATAAGTATTTTATTGATTTCAGAATTCACCTTCGTTTTAATACTTGTTTTGACTTGATTTTCTTTTAATTATTTTAAAATAACGGAATTACCCCCAGTGACTTATCCAGGACCGGGCCCGGGGGGGTCAGCCCCCGTATTTACTATTTTTGCAAAAAATTGTTATTTTGTTTGTGTTTGTAATATACACGCATTTGAAATGGGTGGGGGGTGTAACCCCCATATCCCCCCATTTTACGCCCATGATTACCCCAACTGATGTTTACAGTTCCACTAATAGATGCTTATTTTTAAATGGAAAAGCTACGACCGGTGTCTAAACTACTAAAAGTTGTTTGGAACTATAGTCGTATACAGTGTATTTTTTTAATGATGTCCCATAGGGATTGCAACATGGTAAAATGGTAAAACGTCTAGGTCGTATTAATGGGTCTCATCAGGTATAATATCTTAAAATATAATCGTGTCTAATTTTTCTCTATATTAACTTATATAATGTAATTTTTAGTGGCTTTCATTTACCTGTAGGTAGTGATTGAAACCGATCGTAACTTCTCCAATTAACAATAAACATCTATGCTGTAAGTATAAATTGGGGCAATCCCCCTTATTTGAAATTACATATTTGAATTTCCTCCACTGTATTGGTCCAATCTTGTGAATTTCTTTTAATTGCTTGTCCTTATCTTGTCCATTGTGCTTTCATTAAAATAAAATTACAAATTTATGTTGAATTAATTTACCTAATTCATTCCAAATCAAAACTCAATTAAATTTAAATTAGTAAAGAGGAAACAAATAAATGAACATTTGTTGCTTTTGCGATTACGTTTGCATTTCGCTTTTCCCTTTTGCGTTTCGCAATTTTTAATTTTCAAGTTTGGAAAACGAGCCATAGGCGAGTTTTCCAAAAGACGATTTTTATAATGCGTCGTAAAGCATGAATTTCTTATACTATTTTATCTATTTTGCGCTAATTTTAACTGTAAATAAAATAAAAATGTATAAAGCAAATAAAAAGAGTGTATGGTAGGCAACCCAAATTGCGTTGCTATCAAAATGGTCGACGTTTGAAGGTGACAGTAGTTATCTTAAGGGAACATTAAAGAACCGCACCATGGAATGCTTTAATTTTATACTTTAATGAATGCAAAATAGATAAAATAACTTTACAAGCACGCTAGAAATTAAATATGGACAACTATAGTTGCTTGCTTATCGAATATAGGTATTTATATTTCTTTTCATTTTCATTCGTTTCAGTAATAGTAGTTGCTTTCCTAATTGTATAATTTTCGTTTTCATTTTCAGTTTCTCCCCCCCTATGAACTGTATCTAATGTCTCTGCTAGGTAGTGTACCACATAATTTCTGGAACGTGAAATTTCCCCTTTTGTCCTTTAACTTGAACCAGCATATTCGTCCATCTACTCATCCATCTACTATTGAATAGTTCTCAATAAACTCAGTACCCATATACTCAAAGCATGAAAATGAAAACCTTCGTCATTCGTATTCAGCGATGAAACGCATGTTCCTATTCCTAATTTGTCTTTTATTGTTGTTCTTTTACTTACTTATATTTTCGTTCAGGGAATTTTTATTAAAACAAAGTGTATGATAAACCATGATTGCAAATAGAGAATTTTTATTTATTTTTTGGTACTTGGACCTGAACTTGGTAGTTGGTAGTTGGTAAGCATTTGCAATGTTATAGTTTTCCTCTCCCTTTCATTCGAAATTTCATCATTTATCAAGTCCCTCTATACATAACAGTATCTCTCAATCTCTCAGCTCTTTCTTATTAGAAGAAGAAGGGACAAATCTAAATAGAACAACCACACGTCCCCGTCCCACGCGTACATTTCCAACATTATCATATAGTCTAGCTTCACTTCAGCTTCACTTCCTTTTTCCACTTCCTTCAGTCCTATTTGTTTCCGTTCCCGTAATACTACTGACATGCCAATATCTTGCACTGGATGTTTCAAGTTCTAATATAAATAATTGTTTCATGAACTTGAACTTGAAAATAATTTCGAAAAGAATGTCTCATTTAAGAATAAATAATTTTTCTTAAAGTTTCCGGGCTTTTTAACGCTTAGCAATTTAATTTGGTTGTGTTTATTTTGAATAAATCCGTCTGGAACATCCCGTATACGCCGGGAGAACCCCTAGGTTCGCGTATCCGACCGAAAAATGTATCGATTTTCGTTTCATCCCGTAAAGCCTGCACGATTCTCATCAAACTACCGAATATTTATATCGCACACACGCTTCGCTCCAATTTCTCTACGTTGATGTTGATGATCAACATTTTCAAAAAGACTTTTTTTAGTTCATCTTTGTCAATCATTTAATGAATTTCAATCAAAGTAAGTAGTATTTCAAGCGGTAAGTCTACAAACCAAGTTGAATTTTACTACCAATCAGACACAAAGCGAAAAGTAAACAAAAAAGTTTATCTAAGAAAAACTCACCTTAATTGAATAGAATAACTAATGTGTATTTAGATTTGTTGATGTTCGATGATTGTATGTACTAGTTTTATTTATATTAAACGAGGTAAACATGTATCACTCATGAAATTGGCACCGCATTTGGCAATATAAGACGCCATTTAAACGAGCACACTTCAAATCTTCACCTCGCCGATTAAACACTGTGTATACTCGTCCGTCGTCGTGAAATACCAGTGCCAGCGTTGGAGATGATTGGGATTTGTTCCGTGTGCAAGAGCGACGCCGCCGTCCCGGCGCATTGCAGGCGCGCCTCAACCCCCCGAATTTCATAACGCACACAAGGCTACAAATCATTATTCAAAATTTCCCGCGTTTTATATTAAATTACCTCTACGTGACCTTCAAATTTATTTATTACAAAAAAGATATAAAACTCACACATTTAGGTAGTTTGTGTTACGATACACGAAGCAAATGTTTATTATTCATGGAATTCATTAATAATAAGTTGGTAAGCCGCAAAAATAAATTTCAATTTGGATTTTTTTTGATTTATTTTGACATTGACAGGTTGACATTTAGACATAACAATAACCTATACTACTTTTTTACCATTTTATTTTAACTGGTTTTTAATAAATAAGTTCTTAATCTAATATTACCAATATTTATAAGAAAATGGATCAACAATACTTGCGAAAAGTCATATTAAATGCCGACGTGTACGCAGTGTGTTTGCAGCATGCGTTGTCCACGGAAAAAGAGGAAGTAATGGGTTTGCTGATAGGCAATGTAAGAATATAAATAAATAATCAACCCAATGTACGCCCTTTATTTAATTATTGTAGGTTGATGAAGAAACGTGTACATCGCATATATCAGCTTGCACAATCTTGCGACGCATTGATAAGCAACCCGATCGCGTTGAAATATCTTCAGATCAATTGTTAAGTGCATCCACTTATGCAGAAACGTTATCAAAGCGTTTGGGAAAGGTATTACGTGTTATCGGATGGTACCATTCACATCCACATATTACAGTATGGCCCAGTCATGTTGGTAATGAGAATTGATTAATTTTAAAAGCAAAATATGATGATAGATTGAATGAATTGTAGATATTCGCACGCAAGCATTGTACCAAATGATGGAATCGTACTTTGTGGGACTGATATTTTCAGTTTATCCGAAAAATGCGGGGTCCAGCGACAACCAGGTGCAAGTCACCGCGTTTCAGACATTGCGTGTCAACGATACTGAAATGCGCCGTCTAGAAATCAAATTGGAAATCGCTAATTCCCAACTGGAAACTTATAATTTAGAGGCACTGTCCACATTGCCCAAGATTCTCGTACAAGAAGAGAAAGAAAACCATAAAGATCAAGAACACCATGAAGGCGATGACTTGTTGATAAATTTACACAACGAAGCTCTCAAAACGTTGAATCATGTTCACATCGTGACGAAAATAACTCGGCCGATTTGTGAAGACTTGGAAAAACGTTTAGAAACGAATAACTTAAGAATTGCTGAATTGAAACGCATCGTTAAGATTTTAGAAAAAGGACAATTTGCTTGAGTTTTTTTTTGTTCATTCATTTGGGAAGCCATTAGCTTATTTATTTCAGAACGTGAAATATGTGTGTAAGTGTGATAATTTTATTTACACAAAAATATAATACATACAAATACAAAACAAAAGGAAACTAATACCTGTTCGACTTTTTTTCTCTTAATTTTCTTTCATATGCAAGTTTTGAATATAGAAATGAAATATATAAAATTCGATGACTGATAACGATGAAGTTAATACATTTCACAAATTAGTTTGTTTTTGCATTAATTAAAGATTAAGTTAATAAATTCATTTTTGTTTTTCTTTTTAAATTTAATTTGTAATTAGTAAGAAATCTTTGCTAGTTCTTCATTATTATATTATTTATTTTTATTTTAAGTGATAGATTTTTCTAGACACCATGCACGTTGCATTCTCAATGAAACACTTTCTTTATAATTGTTTTTTTTTTTTTTTAATTTCTTCATGCTCGCTCAAATTTTAATAAAAGTCGAAACATAATGAATTTGGTCAATTGCCACCTATAACTTTTCCTGTATCGTCGTGTCCTTGATACTTTGGTTTGCCATGTGTAAATGGCAAATAACGATATTTAATCATATGTTTAATCTGGCGCTTCATCGTGATGCAGATGAGCGTAAAGAAATACATCACGAGTATTGGCCAGAACACTGGCACATTGAAGCAATCGAATAGCGTACAGAATAATCCTATCAACGTGCTCTTTGTGACGGAGTACCAGAATTTGAATTCGGGTAGACGACGAATAAACGGTCGGAATTCTTCGTTTGCTCTTGTCGGCAACTCGGGCCCGTTTTCTTCAGCTACAAATAGAAATAATTGTGAAGAAAAAACCTTCAATTTATTATCAAATTTATATTTACCATCGAAATCCATGGCGGGATCAATTTTTGGCGTTAAAAATGCAATAAATAAGTTTAAGTGATAAATACCCAATGCATATGTTACTATGTACCATCCCTACAACACAATGTCCAATTAAGATAAATAAATCATATGGTTTTGCTGCAGATGTGTTTGTATGTTGTCCCAAAGCCGTATGTTACCCCCAACATAATACCAATAGTTGTAAGAAAAACTTCGTTTACAATTTACATTAATTAAAACAAAGGTAGTGGTGGTAGAATTGTTCACAACTTTCCTCACTTTTTCGAATGTTTTCTTACGCGTTTGTTGTTTGCTTTCAAATAACCACATCACATCAATTTAAAATGCTTGTACACATGAATGTAGAAGATTGACAGAGCAGCGAAATGAAGTTAATAGAATGAAAATGATACACACACATAAAAGTAAATGTGACTTTTGTTAAAAATGAAGATGTTAATAAATTGTTAATTGGGGATACCTGTGCGATTAGCACTCTAGCCATGAATCCGGACAAGAGGAGCACGGCAAAGATCCATCGTGACACTTTAAACGGAACTGTTCTATCCACCACTCCTTGGTAACACTATAAACAAAAAGAAAACGGCAACAACTAGTGATGTGTCTCTCTATGTACCTGTTTGGAGATAATCCTAAAGGCAAATATGAACAGGAGTACAAGCGCGCCGCCCCAACGCCCTTTCGGATACGGCGTCCAACTATCCAATTGGCTTTGATAAATCTGTATTGTCGTAATAAGCATATATAATTATTAATGCCTATGAATAATTTACAATTACGAGTCATTAACGAATTTATCAATGTGGTGTGCTAAAGTAGGCAACATTTGTTTCATTATACACGAAACACAAAAGTAAGTTATGCTAATTCATGCACATAATAAGTGCGCGCTATGACTATTACTGATAAGGATATCTACCTGTGAAAATCGCGTCCACGCCTGTGAAATTACACCCTTCTTACTACTGCTTGGTGCTAATAAATCTTCATCCATTTCTTGATTATTTTGTTTGTACTACAATAATAGATGGGCTGAAAATTAGGTCAGAATTATACAAATAGAATATTGGCATTTTAAAATTCTTATGATATGACGAATCGAAAGGGAATGATGAAATTAATAAGGAATGATAACCACATTTCGTACTTACTTGCCAACTATACTCCCAAACGTAAATATAAATGTATAATTATAAGAAAACTAGCGAGTTTTTGGTGACGATTACGTAGATGATTGCGATAACTTCGTGTTATGTGTTGCACGGATTTGGATTTGTTTGATTTACGTTTCTTTATCAACAATTATCCATTTTACCTTGGGAATTATACCATGATTCCACAATCCACATCCACGTCAATCTGTTTTGACGTTTCATTTTGTCAGTTGACGTTGACGTTGCTGCGTCAGAATTCAGAAAAGCGGCCATTTCATTTACATCAGCAGTGCAGCGACATCTGCAATAAACATACAGTGAGTTACGAGAAAATCTGAAATTTAATAAAAGTGAAATAATTTGCGAAAATTACATAAAGATTGAAATTTAATTTCTTATCATGGGCCAAATTGGATAATTTAAACCAAGTACCCATAATTCATTATTGGTGAAACAATTTTAATTATTAATTTTTATTTGGATTTATATGATAAAGACGTGGCAACAGTGTTGAATTTTAATTTTCTGTGTCAAGGTGACGAATGTCAAATATCGAATCGAATCAACTGTCACTGTCTTATCATCTGTTGTTCCTATTGTCTGGTTGTCTGTTATTATTCTCTTCGAATTTTCCGAATAAGAATTAAAAACAGATAATGGATACATACGAAAGTGTATTACTGGTGAAACCAGAAGTGTTCGTCTTCAACATTCCACCCAGAAGTACAAATAGAAATTATCGGTAAGTATTAAAACAATAAACTATTCCACAGATTGAAATACGAAACTGCTGTGTGTACGAAACGGAAATGTTAAATCATTCATGCAAGCAATCCACCCACTTTTGTTATCAAATAAAGATTGGTTAACGTACGTTTTGCAAAATCTTATGAAATAATTTGTAGAGCTGCTGATTGGAATTTAGCTGCACCTTCATGGACAGGCAGAATGAGATTAGTAGCAAAAGGAAAGGAATGTACCATCAAATTAGAAGATAAGAATTCTGGAGAGTTGTTTGCGAAATGCCCAGTGGAAACATACCCAGGCGTAGCACTTGAAACAGTTAGCGATTCGTCGAGGTATTTTGTCTTAAGGATACAGGATGATAATGGAAGGACAGCATTTATCGGGCTTGGATTTGGTGACCGTTCCGACTCATTCGACTTGAACGTTGCCCTCCAAGATCACTTTAAATGGGTGAAAATGGAACAGCAAATTAGCCAAGAACCTACTGATGGACCGTCATTGGACTTGGGCTTCAAAGAAGGGGAAACTATCAAGATCAACATGAAAATTACTGTAAGTTCATTTAAAAGCGTCCCTTTTTTTAAGATTTCAAGTTATTATTATTACTCATAGAAAAAAGATGGTGAAATGCCGAAAACAAAGGCACGACCAACGGGTGGTTTGGGTCTGTTACCGCCTCCTCCTGGTGGTAGTGGACGTTTGCCAGCACCTCCGGGTAGTTCCCCAGCTGGGTCACCAGCTCATGCACCCAAACCTGTTGAAGGTAATGCAGAGTCCTGGGGAGAGTTTACATCGGCAACTTCGGATCAAGTGCCGCAACAACCATCCCCTTCGAACGCCAATTGGGTGCAATTTTAATTTAATAATTTAGAGACAACTCGATAAATGGAATCCAACAACCAACAGCAAGAACCGAAACTAAGCAATCCAAAAATAATCGTTCTTTGAACTATAACATAACAAACCACTTAGCGTCTAGTTACAAATTGAATGAATCGAAATATATAGCAAAAATGCAATGAGCTTTGCAAATGTGTATCGATGGAAAACACTGACCAATAAGAAAGAACTCAATGCACACACACACAATTGTTATTTACCTAAAGAAAGGCAATAATTTTTCTTAAAAACAGTGATTTCCTAGCCTACCATTTGCAGAATTGCATAATATTAAACATATATTAAAATAAGATAATCGTGTAGCTCATTATCATTACTTAAAAATGTACATGTACAGTTTCAACAATGTTAATATTCAATGGGTGAATGTGTAGGTGTAGCACGTACGGTTAGTATTAGCACAGTGGTGGTTACTAGTATAGCAACCAACGCCTAGAAAAAAAAGAAACAAGTAAACAATTATTATTATTATGATAAATGTCATATCAATTTAAAACAAAACCGAGTGAACAAATGTATGTGACAAAAACTCAAAAAGATGAAGCGAAAATGGAAAATGTTTACGTGCTTGTTAAGAAAAAAACTTGTAAGATTTCAATGAAAGGATATAATATTGTTAAAAATGTATAAATATTATTTACACAAAATCAAGTTGACTTAGTATGGGAATAATTTCTTTATAATTGCACTCGAAAAAGGCATGGTTTATTGAACACATGAAAAAAATTCAAAGCTTGTTACGTTAAGTACTTTACTGATTTTACTATTACTGTTATTCTTTGAGCGAATTATTGTAAATGTTCGAGTACATTCCAAAAGATTGTAAATTGTAAACTAATTTATGAAATTAGTTTATTCATAATTTTAGAAAATATAATTATATGAAACAGTATTTGAAATACGTTTTTCTGTAAAAGTTAAGAAATACATTTGAAGTTTTAATTTCCCCAAAGCAAAAAGTATAATTGTCAATGCATGGAAACGCAAAGTGAAGTAGTTTTTAGGCTATTTTTAAGTTTTGTATTTTTAATGAATTTAAGCAGTCGTAAAATTGCCGATGGTGTGACTCCAGGTATTCGACTAGCTGCAGCAATCTAAAAGTTAAACTTATCACATAATGGTTCCTGTATTTATTAAGAAAACTTACAGTGGCCGGCTGAACCGTTAACAATTTCTCGCGATCCTCGAAACTTAAATTCAACGACTGCGAATTGTAATTTAAATCTATAGGTATCAAAAGTTGCTCGTCCCTTTTAACTTCTTCAATCGCTCCGGCCTGCATCCGAATGGCACATTCATATTGCGCTTCGATATGTAAACGCTGCATTAATCTCTTATCGGTGCAAAGTGTTTTTAATGACGGTTCAATTTGACTTAACTTTTCGATAGTTACGTTGTCCTTGCCTGTTTGCAACATGTCAAATGCACTAAAACGATTTTTTTTACTTATTTACCCGTTTCATCAGGTATCCGAAACTTGAAACTTACGTTTTCGTTGAATGATTGATGGTATTTGGTATATTTAAAAGATCCCACCACCGTGAAGACGTCTTTGTACAACTTTTCAACAAATCAATTCCCTCTTTCAAGTTACTATCAACTTCTAACGTTCGCTTGTTCCGTGCTTCATTAACACAACCAATTTCGTATCCTTTATGAGTAAGTCGCAAATCCGCGTTATCCGGTCGCAACATCAACCGAAACTCAGAACGACTAGTGAACATTCTATACGGTTCATTCGTCCCTAAAGTTGTTAAATCATCAATAAGCACTCCGATATATCCTTCTGTGCGACTTATAATTAAAGGATCTTTGTTGAATATCTGAAAATTTACTGTGTCCATTTTGTTGTTGATCGACAGGCGTTATACGTACGTTGCACGCCGCATTGATACCAGCAACAATCCCTTGTGCAGCTGCTTCTTCGTAACCAGTCGTTCCATTGATTTGCCCAGCAAGGAACAGATGGTTCACCCGTTTCAATTGCAACGATGGATGGAGTTCACGTGGATCAACAAATTCATATTCAACACCATACCCTGGACGCACTAAATCTGCCATTTCGAGTCCTGGTATCACACGAATGAGATCAACTTGAAGTTGTTCAGGTAACGTACACGATAACCCATTGGGATAGATAATGTCAGAGTTCAGTCCTTCGGGTTCCAACCAGATGTGGTGTTCGCGTCCACTGAATCTTAACACTTTCGATTCAATACTTGGACAATAACGTGGACCAGTAATTTCTTCTTGTACATGGCGATTTAAATGCAAGTTGTTTTTGACTATTTTTTCAATCGCCAAAGTTGTTTGCGTCAAGTAACAAACTAATTGTTCTTCGGGCTAAAAACTTTTGAATGATTTTATTTGATATTTTAAAATTAACAAAGTAAATAACTTACTTTAATCCAAACTGTTTCGTTCATGAAAGAAAACGGTGTAGGCGGGTTATCACCAAATTGCTTTTCGCATTTGTTGAAGTTGATCGTGTTCTTTTTGAGTCGTGGTGGTGTCCCGGTTTTCATCCGTCCAAGTTTCAAACCAATTCTTTCCAGGGTTTGTGCAAGGCCGATAGAATTCGCATCACCCATTCGTCCAGCCGGTCGAACATCCAAACCAATATTAATTTGTGCATTTAAAAATGTCCCCGTTGTAATTACAACCGCCTTTGAGTGGATTTTCATTCCGTTTTCCATTATAACTCCTTCACAGTCAACAACTTTTTGATTATTTGCATTAGTTTCTTCATTATTTACAACTAGATCTTCAACTGAGCCTTCTAGTATCGCCAAGTTTGGTGTATTCCGAAAAAGTTCTTCTTGTAAATGATGTTTGTATAAATCTCTATCAATTTGTGCTCTTACACCCCATACAGCAGGGCCTTTACTTTTATTTAATACCTAAAAGCAATTTTAGGGAACAGATCTGAATTAATTGCGCTGTTTTAATCGTTTATTGCGTTACTCTGTATTGTATGCCGGATAAGTCGCAAATCCTTGCGCAGACACCATCCAAAGCGTCAACTTCTCTCATTAAGTGGCCTTTTCCTATGCCACCAAACGAAGGATTGCATGACATTTCACCTAGATGAGTAAAAAGACAACATAAAGTTAGAATTCATGTAAAAGCAACGATTCACTTGCCCACAGTTTCTTTTTTATGTGTAATTAACAAAGTTTTGGCCCCCATTCGAGCCGCCGCTGAACATGCTTCCGTTCCTGCATGCCCACCACCGATCACAATAACATCATAATTTAAATCTGCACATTTTGATTTTACACAATAACTGCGTCTCATGCAAGAGATGTTAATTATTCTCTTTAAATTAAACATTTTTCCGGGCGCTTTTCTCGAATTTTTTTTTTAACAAAGTTGATTAAACTAGGTTATGTGGTGATGACCAGCCAGTGTTGCCATGTTGCCAATCAAAGAAATTATCGCAAAGCAGTAAATAATTATGATTTTCTGTTAAAAAATATCGTTTTATAAGAGAAAACCGGGAAAAAACGAAATATTGAGAAATAGAGATGATTAATGTCCGGACATTTACTTTTTTGACATTTATTCTAATAAGTGTCCGAATATATGTCCGGACATTTTTGCACATTAAATAACGAAAAACTTGCCGAAAAACGAAATTACTTGCTATTTTCAGGCGAGCAGTTGCAAAAGACTCGAAGCGAAGGGTTCTTAGAACTGGTTAGGAGCGTCTAGCCGGCACCGTGGCTACTATGAACATGACCAATGAACAGAAACATGATCATGTAGTTGCCTACCTTTGCAGTGCCTACCAGTGCAGTTTCCGCCGTACTTTTACCCTTATAATTCTACCCTTCAGTAGTCCCACACCTGAGGGTTATTTTTTAATTGCCCTCAAATAACCCTCACAAACAAAAAACTATGTAAACAATTTTGAAGAGGGGTATGATATGACCTAGATGCATATTTTGTCTCTTCTTCACTTGGATTTTCGTCTATAGACTTCACGGCGTCGCAGTTACGGATAGTACTACCGTTTGAATATTACCATGTCATCTTCATTGGTCATGTTCATAGTAGCCACGGTGCCGGCTAGACTCTAGCGAGGGGTTCCGTCGCTAATCATCACAAAATGGTGGGCCTGCGCCTGTCCCGCGGAGTCTGGCGTCTGCGTCGGCGCGGCTGGTGATTCGGTTCGATAAATCGATTTATATCGTGATGACGATGTACTAAATCGATGTTTAAATTTTTTATTTTTTATCGTCACTCCGAAAAAAAATGCAAATACAATAACTAACAAAGGGCAGCAAATGAACACGAAAACGAGCATCCTTCGACGAGGCTCACTTCTAGATTAGTAAAATAATCTCTCCACCCGAGCGAGAACATGAAAACTACATGTCAAAGAGCGAATAAATTTAAATTTATTAGAAATTTGTATTTCTCAATATTTAAAGTTCTTTAAGTTCTAAATCGTTAATTTAAATGGAATTTGGGATTATCATAGGGTTAATCTGTTATCGATCATGTTGCTGCTTGATATATGTGACCTTTTTTTACATTTCATTTTATAAAAATTTTAACAAATCACCAAAAAATTACACGATAAAAACAATAATTCTTAACAGTAAGGTACATATGAGCAATTTCCGTATCTTTAATGGCACAAATTAATTTCCATTTTATTTCATTATATTACCACTAACTTCTCAATGGCAATTGTACAGTTGAGTTGGCCATGTCAAAGAAATTGCTCAAAATATCTCTCGCTATAACATTTTTACATTATCCATTTGGTTAACTTTATATAATTCTTTCCATTTTAATTTCTTGTAAATGAATTGTACTTAGCTTTAAGTGAAATCCGTTCATTCGTGAATATCAAATGCACGATTTAACAACTCCAAGTCACGATTATCGACAGCCGGTCTTAGATCGCCGCGATTCATTAACGAAATGCACATTCGTAACGTCGACCAAATGCTATCAGACATTTGTGATTGCCCCGGGGTATTTTTCAAATCCTTCCCGCGAGCTTGTGCATTCAAAGCCATGAGGAAATGTTCGGCGGCTTCCCTATTTATCAAAACAATATCACAGAAGAAAAAAAAAGTACAATGAAATACATCACAGAGAATCGACTTACTTGTAAGCACTTAAATTTATACATGTAATGCCCACATTGTAACGAGCGCGAATAAATCCTGGTTCAATGTTCAACGCTCGATGATAAGCATCAACAGCTTCTTCGGAGCGCGAAGCGTTAGCCAGTGTCGCGCCCAAGCGATTCCATACCCTAGCATCCTAAAAACGAATCGTACAACAATGAATCAAATTAAGATTAGGCATAAATATAATTATAACTTCTGGTTTGACGCCTAAAGCAGCTCGAAAACAATCAACTGCTTTATCGTATTCGTTTGCAATGTTAAATATTACACCGAGACCGCATTGCACTTCATAGTCAACATTCTGTGGGCGTCGTTGTGCAGCTCGAATGTAAATACCTTCGACTTCCTTTAAATGGTCACTAAAATATCAACAAATTCAAAACTACTATTTACAATATTCACCAAATCATGCGGTTATTTTCAGGTTAAAAATGAGCTAACGTCAATAAAGCTATACACACAGAAACAGTCTACACAACAATTTCAACAATTAGTACTTTTAAACAAACGTAAAGAAGTCGTGCTGGGATAAATGAAACAGTAACTAGGGATGTAAGGAGATCAGTGGCAGGACCCCGCACCCGCACAAACTTACGGCTCGATAAAGCTTGAAACTTGCCCAGATAATTCAAATCCTGGTGGAACAAGATTGGAGTACTCGGGATTAAGTCGTATCCAATTTACCAAAGCTGTGCATGCTTGTCTGGGATAGTTTTCATTCGTGTAACTAACGGCTAAGGCCATTAGTGCTTTCAAGTTCTCCGGTTGCAGTTCGACGCATCGTTTTAAGGCACATATTGCATTCGGATCCTTCAAAATATACAATTGACATTACGATAAGTTCCTAGTGACAAATAATTTCCAAAATTGATCGAAACTAATGCGAAAAGGACGGAAAACCCTATAATAAAAATTGAAACAATTTACCTGTTCATTTTCTGCTTGAGAAACACCAAGCAATTGCCACGCTTCCGGATTCTCGGGTTCCTTTTTAACTGCTGCTTCGAAACACAGCACTGCACTGGGAAGATCCCCGTTTTCCAACATTTCCTTGCCACGGGCTAACGGGTCCACTACCTCAAACATTGGATTTTCCTCCGAGAAATTGTATTCTTTATACGCATCATAATAATCGCTAAATTCAGATAGCCAAGGATGCTCGCCTTGGTCTTCTTGTTCCGATATCTTTTTCCATTCGTTTTGCAAACGGTCCCAAAACTTTGTATTAAACAAATTGTCGTCTACATTAACAAGAAATATATTACTTTTTAATCAAAAATAAATGTTTATCAATAAGTTACCATTAGAAGTTGATGGAGCTTCATGTTCAGCAGTCCACGCTTGGGCTAAACCCGAGCTATCCTCGTTGGCTAAATTACTAACATATTCATTACTCCAACTGGTAGCTTCTTCACTTTGTGCTCCTTCCACCTGCCCGTTTACAATTGTGCTCGAGCCATCACCTACCGACTTCATAAATTTCATAAACTAAAAGAAAATATAAATAAAAACGGATCAAATAATACAACAATAAACCAGACAATAACACATCATACAGCAAACCTTTGAATATTGAAATTGTGGATCGTCCAGACTATCTAGCAACTCTTCCGTTGTTTGCTGAACTTCACCAGCTTCATGCCCGGGTGCGAACTCTTCCGCCCACAAATTGTGATCGGAATTTAACTGATTCTGATGTTCATGTGCTGATATTTCAGCCCATATCGCATCATGATCCTGTATATTAAAGTTCTTACCATCCTCAAGATACTGTAGCGCCCACATATTATCATTCAAATGGTCTTTTACAGTACTTGCTGGGACAGGTGGAATTGCAGCCCTTTGTGATTCAATTTCATGCATTTCCCTCATTAGATCTAAAAACACGTTCAGATGATGTTGTCATTGCCATTTCAAATACGAAATGATTATAATACCTTCCATTCGAAATGTCTGGGGCACTGCCCGTGTCTCCTGAAGGAACTGCTCCACCAATTGATCCGAGCTACTTGGGAAAGCCTGGCCATGAGCTTCTGATAGTGCATGATCCCTTGTTAGATGGCTGGTGAGCTGTACCAAAGGGTTCGGGGCACCACAATCGGCCTCCGTCAGCGGTCTGAATGCCATTTTAATGTACGTCTCAGTTTTTCATTTACTTTTTGTGATAGTAACCTATAAATTAGGTAGTTGTTATCAGTCTTGTATGGTGTTATTGGCACGATGTTTTCATAATATTTATAGTAGTAGATGATGGCGACATTTTGGGAGTTATTTTCGTGATAACTGTTTGAATATGAATAATCAAATCACGCACGATCACCGCCTAATTGGAAGTTTTTCTGAATATTTTTACACTACGTCCTTGACTTTTGACCAGGAGTTGACACATTTTCATCGTTTTCATTTTCTTATATAAAGTTTATAATTCTACACACAGAGGACGCTTGGATCGACATGGTTCCAATATATTGCAATGCATGAGCTGCGTTCGGCTATTAAACTCTATTGACTCTTTTCACTCTAAACGCTCTTTAGTCGTTCGGCTTTTCCAAAAAGAGTGAATTTAGCAATCTTTTTGTATGTATAAAAACTGCATTCCAGCTCCACTCCAACTCTGTCTGAATAGCCGAACACACCTAGAGATGAGCGATGAAACTGC
Organism: Liometoxenus newtonarum; assembly: GCA_030264535.1. Lineage (NCBI taxonomy): Eukaryota > Metazoa > Arthropoda > Insecta > Coleoptera > Staphylinidae > Liometoxenus > Liometoxenus newtonarum. The sequence continues at coordinate 11,145 of JARJEB010017287.1, read as the reverse complement.
GACGCAGAAGCACTCTGGTGGTATTAGAGTAGAGCACTAATGTTGCGAACAGTTCCACTCTGAACCGTTCTGACCACTTTGATCAAACAAATCGAACAACATTTCATCAAACACATCGCGCCACATATGAAAACTATAATTTTCTTTAGAGATTTCACCTTTTATTTAATTTTCTTTTAGTAAAATTGCTCTCTACGATTTATTTCTTTGGAAGTCACCGTCGCTTGATTTTTCTGCGTAAGAACCTGATGTATATTTGCTTGCCTATAAAACAAAGCGCGGTAAATTCAAAATTATGAATGGGGAGAATAGTCCCGAAAAAGGATTACCTTGGATTACCCCAATAATTGGTACTATTCGCTTGTTATTTTACAAAATGTTACTCATTTTAGTTGTAGTTATTTTGTTATCAATTACAATAATCATATTCGCTTGTAATTATAATTACTTGCAAGTGTTTTTACTTCATTTTTTTTTATAATTTAAAAGTGCTATTACTTTTTTTTCTTTTTATGCATGAATAATATTACAAAACTGTTTTTTTTTAGAGAATTATTTAGTTAGTAATCGCCTAAACTAAAAATTGTTCGTAAATAACGCCCAAGATAATTGATTATGTAATTACTATAAGTTCAAATTCTTTTATATGAGATTTGTTTCATCTGAGTCTCCCTTCTTCATTAACAAATTAATACAGAAATACATCAAAGGGGACGAAATTAATCATGCATGCAATGACGAGTCATCATTTTCATACTTAAATTATTTTTTGCAATTATTTTTTTGTTGAAAATATAACATAACCCTTTCCTAAACACTAAACAAAACATAAAAACATTAAACAAAAATTGTCGTGACACTTTTCCTTATGCTTGTTGTTTCTCTTGACTTTCCCTTTGAGTAGCGATCTAATCGTCAAAAACTTGTACCATCAATCAATGCAATTAATTATAAACGTACACTTATACAACACGTATCATCATTATAATGTTTGTGAATTCATTCATTGATTGAGCGCATTTAATGAACTTTTCTTGTTGTTTAGTTGTCCTCCGTATTATTATCAATATTGTTGCTTGCAGATCGGCTTCTGACGGCTGCTGGTTCACCTCGATTACTGGCATCACTGCTACCATTCGTGACTTGGTCATGTACTTCATCCTCTTGCATCATTTCATCTGATTGTGAGCTAGTTGAAACATTTGAATCCCTATGTGGCGATATCAACGATCTCGTTGACCCAGTTGATAGTCTCTTCATATTTTGTCGTTTCTGCTCGTTGCCTCGTCGTTCTTGTAGACACTTGAAAAGGTGTTTGATTTCCTCTGCACTAGCCATTACAAGAAACACTTTAATTTCTCCGGCTGTGTCGATGGCAGTGAAACGTATACTTTTAGCACTTGCTTGTTCCACTGTCATTTCTGCCCAAATCTATAACAAACGAAAAATACATCAATAACAACAGGAACAGCCCAACATTTATAAATGTTGTAGGCGAGCCTTACCTTTGTGTTTAAAATGACTTTATGTACACCAGAATTGCGAAATACCAATCTGGATTGAACGTAACACCCATCATTATCATTATCCTTCACCGTCAAATCATTCAAACGCAAAATACCACGACCACGTTCCTGCCAGTTGCCAACACCCTTATCATAAGCAAATAGTTTGCATGATATTTGCATAACATTTGTCTCGTCCTCTTCGCCAGTCTTTGTCTCAACCTCTTCATACTTCCGTTTATTGTTCCTCTGCTCTTCATACTCACGTGCTGATTCACTCAACGACTTACTCGGCGTATGCGGCTCATGCATTGGCGTCTCTTTGATGGCGCTACTGAACAACATCTCATCTTTGGATGTGGTGCCATTCGTGGAGACGCTCGTAGAAGGCCTGCATTCATCTGATGATGAATCAGGACAACTGCTCGAGCAATTAACGTTGACATCGCTAATAACACGTTCTTGCAGATTCTGACCGAAGACAAAGTTCGTCGTTGTGGTTTGAACTGGAGGAACGTTGTTCGTGTTTGTCGTTGCGGATGTGTTGCTCTCTCCTTTGAGTTTTTCAGCAGATGATGTAATGAGTGGAACAAATTTTGGTGTTTCGCCATTGGTACATTCCAATTGTATTTTCTTGTCTTCAGGTTCTATTTCTTCTGTTGATGTGGAGACTTTTAGAAAAGGATTCAATTTGCTTGGATTCAGTGAAAACGGTTTATTGCTACTGGCCATTTGTTGTGATAATTGTGAAGGTCTCAAAACCGATTTACTAGCTCCAGCCGAACTCATTGATGTTACTTTAGGTGCAAAGGGATTGCTTAAAATGCCAAACCTAGACGTCTGAATTATAGGCCTTGGTGGTGAACATATCGAATGGCCAATTTCATTTTGAATATTGACTTCATTATCTAAAACCAAATAAGTTTGTATTTCGTTACCTACTACCAAACATTGAAAGTTGTACCGTTATTTTCGTTTTCTTCGGACGGACCATCCACTTTCATTACGATTGGTGTTTGAACAGCGTCTGAAATCATCGAAATATCAGTGCATCAGTGGTTTCTACTCACATCCAAATATCTTAAGTTACAAACGTAAATAGAAGCGTCTTCTGGTTTGAGGATTGAATGTTTTAAAACAGTAGCGGGAATGCAGCAAGGATGAGTTCATCAAACGACGAACAAATATTTGGAGATGCTAAGGACAAATGTTACGAAAGGAAAGTGCGTTATGCGTTAGAATCAAAATGTATACATACCAGCTTGTGAATCTGCCATATTAAACGTTCAGTACCAAATTCAGCACTTCGTTTGTAAGTACAAAGCTGACATCGACGACACCAAATGAAAAAATTTAGCCGACGAGGAAAGAGCGAGTAAGCGCAACGAAACCTGCGAACATACCCTGCGAAACTCGCTTTCGTTTCGTTTTCGTGGTTTTCTGTATAATGAATGACAGCAACAGCTTTCACTTTCAAAATGTGTCATTGATGAAGTTCTGCCAACCTTATCAAAAATTACTACATTACTTTGCATTTACAGGATTCGTTTTTTTGGTCACGTCCAAGAAGCAGAAGGAAGATTGTGGAATTGGAAGGGAATTTTGTTCTGCCACCTTCCCTAAAAGCTAGAATAATGTATACATTTCCTATTAATAACCATAAATAACGCTAACAAATTATAATTCGACATGAATACATCACAATGCTGATTATTTCTAATGTATTTGCAACAATTTCATCGATAAAATCAAAACAAGTTATGTAAAAATATCGAAAACATTCCCCCACTCATTAATCTTCCGTTTGGACGATCTCTCAAGACGGTGCAAAAAGTATAAACCGAAATGAGTATTCCGTAGCAAAAAAAGTCATTCTGTCTCCAAGAAGTTGGCGGACGGGACCAAAAAAACGTGCCCAAAATTAATCAAGAAATCATTGATTAAATAAAATTCTGACTTTGTAACCGTTTGCATAATTAGTACAACCATGCGTATTAATAAAAATTCAATTTGGATTCAACAAAAACAGTAAAAACTTATTTTGATTTTTCCCAACCTTGGGCTCTTGGTAACTTCTAGTCAAAATTGTGTTGCAATCCTGAATCGACCTTGACATTTAGTGATAATTTTTGAACATCGAATAAAAAATAAATATATCGGCTGGAACATACAATTTTCCCAGATTTTCCTTAAAAAATAGCATATTGTTTCTAACAATCATGTGAATTTAATCAAATACGACGAAACATAGTTTTATTAAACGAAACAATTATTGTGATTCAGCTATTAGAGTTATTTCCAAATTTTAGGTTAAGACCAATACGATTTTCACAAGAATTTTCACAAATATTTTCCCTTTTGTGTTGTGATATTGTATAGGAACGAAAATGGAATACACGGCTGAAAATCTTGAAAAAGCTGTATGCCTTTTTTATCGTACAGAAGCAGCACAACAGGCTGAAGCACATCAGTGGCTTACACAGGCTCAAAACTCACCACAAGCCTGGAGTTTTGTCTGGGAACTATTACATCCACAAAGGGTACTTTCTATAAGTCGTTTAAAAAAAAAAGCAATGTTACAATTTGATTTTTTTTCTTTTACAGAGTTCCGAAGTCCAATTTTACGCAGCAACAACCCTGCATAACAAACTGTTGAAAGCTTGGGACGAAGTGCCACCAGATCACTACGAAAACTTGAAGAAACGAATATTAGAATCCATCGTCAACTTCGCCATGGGTCCCAAGATTGTCTTAAACCGACTGTGCATAACTGTACGACGAGTTTATATTAAAATCAGACAAAATGAATTAATAATTATATCTTGTAGCTTTCTGCTTATATTATCCACACGGTTCCACATCATTGGCCCAAAGCTTTCGAAGAACTCGTAAGCAGTTTTCAACCGCAATATCTACCAAACGTCGAACCCGAACGCGTCATTTGGATTCTTCTGGAAATACTGACGGTAATTCCCGAAGAGTTTGGAAGTACCACACTGGCGACCAGCCAACGATATCGAGTGAAAGCCGTGTTGCAAGAAGTCTCTAAAGATATACTCAAAGTTGTTGAAATGTGTTTGGTTCCCATACCGAATGCCAAGTAAGATTGATTTATATACATCTTCAATGTCTTCATTTTGATTACACTATTGTTGGTAGCTTTGATATGTCCAATATCACAACGTATTTGCATTCATCGCGTTGTGCAGCCGCGTGGATTCAACTCGGAGGCGTCAATATCGATGATTGCTCCCGAGTTATGAATCTATTGGTTGATCTAACTGTCTTTGTCTATTGGAATCGCACCGATAGTGAGAGTATGAGCTCCGAAGAGATGGAACTCATCGAAGTTACCTTGGAGGCTTTGACAGCAGTGGTCCAACATCCGCATACGATCAAGTATCCTGGTTATGTCATGAAACACACAACGAATATCTTGGAAAAATTCAATAAGATTTTGGATAACGAGAAGGCTAGTGCTGAACTCAATAAGGTAATAACGTAACAAGTTACCTTGCTCTTTAAATATACTTTAAATTAAGAATCGTGGCCTTTATTTGGTTTTTGTTGTTGTTGGATTATTAGGATATCATGACGAGTATTTACTTATTGATTGAAACAATCGGAGATACGCATTGCAAGTTATTTATTACGAGTTTGCGGAGCAGCGAAGAGACTGATAGGACGATAGCTAACGATTTGTTTCGATGCATTTTGGGTTGTACCGACTTACCAGGAACTTATCCAGTTGATGAGACTAGCAGTACTGTTACATTTGGATTTTGGTACACTTTACAGGTAAATATACAAATTACAATACTCCGCATTTAGATTAGGCATTTGAATTTGTAAAGTATAGTGGCGATTATTCGGAACCTCTTTTCATAGTGCAAGTGTGCAAGTGTTTTGATGCACTTAAAAATGTAATGCATAGTCAATGCTGATTTATTCCAACATTTAATGGTCCGGATAATCGCGACTATACTGTTTCTTTAGATTTTCTCTTTTTCACAGCTAATTAGGAATTGTTTCAGGACGATATTCTTGCTCTTGATACGGCACAATGTGCTGAACTCCTCTTGATAATAAAACCATACTATAGACAATTAACCTGCGTTATGTTGCGCAAATCAATGTTTCCTTCAAATGAGGAAACCTCTGGTTGGACGCTCGACGACAAGGAAATGTTCCGTTGCTATCGTCAAGATATCAGCGACACATTTATGTACTGTTACAATGTGCTTAACTTGGAAATGTTGGACATCCTCATTGTTCAACTTCAAGATGCACTCTCAAAATGCATCATCAATTCATCAAATTGGAATCTTGTCGAGAGTTGCTTGCACGCTTTCAGTTCCGTTGCTGAATGCATAGAACTGGAAAATCTATTTCTGCCTAAATTAATGCACATGTTGAAAACGATCCCGTATAACGAACTTCACGTTAAAGTGTTGAGTAGTTGTTTGGAATGCATTGGGTCTTACTCGGAATGGTTGACTGATCATCCTAACATGTTGTGTAGGGTTGTTCCGTTGGTTATTACAGGTTTGAGTAATCCGGAAGTATCGCCCGCGGCTACGATGGCATTAAAGGATTTGACGCATAATTGCCAAAAGTATTTGTTGCCCTATGCGGAGCAAATCTTAATCGCGTGTCAGAACGGGCTGCAGAGTGGTAATTTAAAGTTGAGCGAATGCGTACGAATTATGTACAGTGTCGGCAAAGTGTTGAGCATCGTCCCAGTTGCGAATACAATGCAGTATTTGAATGTGATCCTTGCACCGACCTTTGAAGAGATCCAAACGTTGCTCAACCAAACGCAAAGTGATAGTATTGCTGTGCGTTTAGCAACTCGATTGAAAGTGTTATCAGCACTTTTTGGTTCGTTGCATGTCCAACCCTCCGAGAGCGAAGATTGCCACCAGCTGCATACAGAAGTGATTCCGCTGACGGAACAACAACCGTTGTTGTTACTCGTCCAGAATACGATGCCGTTGTACATGATGGTCGGTTCCAAGTACCATACAAACAATGATGTGATAGATGTACTTTGCTGCTTGTTAAAACAGGCGCTCACTACGCTTATGGACGATTCCAAACCGCTCGTTCAAGATATTTTGGAACTTGTCGTGGGGATACATCGCGAAACTCCTCAACCGAGTGTTTTGCTCGTTGCGAAAACCGCGATGATATTATTCGGTAAAGATCAAGAGTACACAAGTACAATGCAGCAATTGCTTTCGGAAATTATAAGTACAACGCTTCAAGTGATAGCGCAACTTAATAGTACAAATACACTAAGTGATAAAACCGATTTGATCGAGGCATTCTTCGTTATGCTGGCTCAGATTTACAAAAAAGTCCCATTACTAATCAGCACTAGTGCTGTTGATTGTTCTGGATTATTTCAGTGCGCTACCGTGTGTTTGGGAATGAACGAGCTGACGTCGATTAAAGCGTGCACGTCATTCCTGGTTAATTTTATTACGCAAAGTCGGGAAACCGCTCAAGCGGCTGTGGTACAAAATTATGGCGAAGCGCTAGTCATGAGAGTATTAATCAGTTTAGGTAACTCTATCTTTTTACTCAAAAAAAAAACAACAACCAAAACGGTTGATTAATTTTTACGTTTTATTTGCTGTTATTCGCAGGAACGGCCCCACGATCATCAGCAGATGTCCTCAGCGACGTTCTACTAGCATTAAACAAGAAATACTGTGATAATTTGGCGCGATGGCTACAAACTCTCTTGCAACAAGAGGGTTTCCCTTCGCCGCGTGTGAATCAGCAACAGAAGGAGAACTTTGTCAAGGCTGTGTTGCGCGAGAAGGCAAACAAGAGGAAGTTAAGTGAGACGGTGACGGAATTTGCGTTGCTATGTCGAGGGATTTTAAATAGCGCTTAATATTTTAATTGTAAGTATTTGTTTTTTATTATATTATTAAAATGAGGAAAAAGTGGAATTATGAAAAGAGGAAATATGGATTTACCTCGGCAATTACTATGTTTGCATGGAAGTTATCCCATATTTCTCCATCAATTCATGTTTACGTTTACGCAGTAGCGCCTGCTCAACTTCTTGCTGCGAAGGCACTGGAACATGTGCCGTGTATCTTTGTTGAGTGCCATCGTCTATCGTTTCTTCTTCATCTGAATCTTCAATGGCGTAGATGTTTTCTTCATCGTCATCATCCTCTTCTGATTCTGGGTTGGCATGGCTACTTCGTAATTTCTCTTTGTAATCAGCTAGACTTTTTAAAATTGCTACAAATTCAATGTTTATAGATACACGATATACACACACACACACACACACACACACACACACACACACACACACACACACACACACACACAATGATAATTAATATGATAAAACTTTACCTTCTTTTTCAGCTGCTTGTTCCAATGGTATAATTATTCCATCGTCATCATCCATGTATCCGTAGTAGTCGGCATCGATGTCTTTCATCATTTCGGCACGTGTCTTGCGTGGTGGCGGCGGTGGTTCCTGCTCAAACAATTCCCGGACACCTGTTAACGTTGTAGATAGAAAAGAAAGGCGAAATGTTAAAAACATGGTTTAACTCTGTTTAACCATTTTTATATTGTATTACTTTTTGTCCCTTCCAAATAATGATTACCAATCAATAGTCATTAATTAACTAATATTATTAGTGAATGTTTATGATGTATAGTTAGTTCTTCTCACTTTCAATCTAACAAGTCCGTAACATAATAATGTGAAACTTTAAATATTAGCCAATTCCCTCCAGTTATATTTATTGCATTATTACTGTACCAAAAACAAACAATGAATGTATTTGTAATGATTGTCTGTGCGTTTTGAACTTAATAACAATTTATGAAATATATTTTCAGTACCTGGTAGTTCTTTTGCAGCGCCAAAATATTTGTATCCTCTGTTTCCAGGCACTTCCTTGCCCTCATGGTCCAGCATTCGTGGCCCAATTTTAGAGTAATCTGGCCCTCCGAGTTCCTTAATCTGTGATTCCCAATGCCGTTTTTCGCGGAGCAACTTGTTGATTTCATCGTTCAAATCGCGAATACGAAATTCGCCAAGACCAGCATTCTGGATTTGCGCTACTTTTTTGGCAATTTCGCGAATAATTTGCATTCGCCATTTCTCACATGCATACAAACTTTTGCATTCAGACGCTAGGTAAGGCCGGCGCTTTTTGTGTTTTTCCAAATCGCCTACTTGGGCCGCTCTCCAACGAGCCAATGTTGTCCTGTTTAAAATTAACGTTGAAACAACGATAGTGTGAAATTTAAATCAATCAGTGTGGAAGATGTGATCAAAGCGAGTAAAAGCTTTTTAAAACTTACATTGCTTTTTCTGCATTACGTGCCTGTAAACAAAAAAATATTGGTTAGTACATTGCTTAAGGCGATGTTTTTCATATTAATTACCATTTTCTTTGTGCTCTCAGATTTTTAAAGTAAAAATCAAAATTTTATAGAGACCGAGAGTTACGAACCTAAACAAAATACGAGACAAAACACGCACAAATTGTTTGGTTAATAACTATTGAAGGTCAATAGCTGGGGGGCGTTCAGGAAGGACGCTCTCGATGCAAGAGCGCGCTAGAGAGCGACCAAATGCGTTCAGAATATGTGGGACCGCACTCCCAACTCCCAAGAGTGTAATCTTGATAGTTCAGAATGTGCGGAGGTATGTAAGTGTAAGAAAGTAAGGTGATCATGAAAAAAATTAAAGTCTTATTTTTCCTTGATTCGTGGATATCCGTTGATATCCGTTAGTGACAAAGAAATACGCTTATTAGGAACATTCAACACGCGCGATCTGCTGCGCGAGTGTACAGCGCGCGTAGAGTGCGCGCGTAGCACAGCGGACGCGTATCAAATGCATTATGGCATGGCAATACTATCCGTAAGTGCGACGCAGTGAAACCTATAGACAAAATCCAAGTGAAGGTGAGACAAAACAAGCATCTAAGCTATACCCCCTTGCATTCTTTGTAACATTTTTGACATAGTGCTTTTGTTCGTGAGGGTCATTTGGCCACCCTCACTGGCACTTAAAAAATAACCCTCAGGTGTGGGACTACTGAAAGGTAGAATTATAAGGGTAAAAGTACGGCGGAAACAAACTAAAGTGGTAGGCACTGCAAAGGTAGGCAACTAAATGATCATGTTTGTTCATTGGTCAGGTTCACAGTAGTCAAGGTACCGGCTAGAAGCTTCTACTTCCAGAAGGAGGCGGACGAGACCAAAAAAACGAGCCCCTTGTCTATGTTTTGTGGCCAAGAATAAAAAAGAGATAGAACCGGTGTGAAGTTATCACTCCAATTCCCATCACACCTTTTTGACAGCATATTTATTTTCTCAATTTTCACTTTTTCGTTCCGATTTTCGCAATGAAACTTGACATATATATTCCTAGTGATATTGTACAACTTACTTATCAATATGAAAGATGCCATTCTTCAACTTTCTCTTGTATACGTACTTATCTACGAAAAAGTGTGATTTGGAGCGGTATTCAACCTGTTTCGTTCAGATTTTCCAAATGACAGCAAAAAGGTGTGATGCCGTGATGGGAATTGGTTTGATAACTTCACACCGATAAGTCATCCAAAGGATAAATTTGTCAAAAATCTAACAAATTTTCCAAATTAAACTAAAACCATAAAACTGAGACTAATAAAAGGTTACAAACTGAAACTTAGCTTTTCAAAATAAAATAGTGAATTTATCATAATGGCAGACCCAAAATATGCTGGATTAGAAGGAATTGTAAGTGTCCCGATTTACCACCGCATCCATTTATTAACGAAAACTTAAAATCCATAGGCTTATGATGAACCGGATATATATGAGACAGCTGACCTGCCCGAATCAGATCAAACTCACGATTTTTTCGAAGAATCCAACGAATCCATCGAACGCATAACGATAGCACCCAACGATGCGTTTAATAAGTTCAGAGGTAAAAGCATCGGCGCTGGCAATGTCGATTTTTCCGATCGAATCAGCAGAAATGTTCGCACTGGCTATGAAATGAACTGGGAGCTAGTGGAACAGGGCGAGAAGGAAACGCTGGTGCAGAAGAGTCAACGTCTCCAATGTGAATTAACTGAATTGGCTGAAGAGTTGAAAATACAGAAGGATAAGACTAAAGATGACCATAACATTTTAAATACTGGTCAGCAAATCGATGCGACTCTGAAGAAACTTGCTGAAATGAAATTGGAGGAGACATTGGGAAATTTTATTGTTGACCCCCAAGGGGCTCAAATCAAGTAAGTAGAATACAAAAAAAAAACTAAAGAGTCTTCTTACACTAAACGAACTGGCAAATCTAGGAATTTACTGGCACAATTGGAAAGCTTCAAGAAAACGGCTGCTGATGAGCCAGAAAGTCATCAATCCGCGGACGGTGTTACATTCCAATTGAACTATCGACCGGAACAAATAAAGTTACAACAAACTGCACGTGTTGCTGACCTTGAGAAACGTCTACATCGGTTGGAAAGCGTTATGGGAGCCAAAAGTGATCAATTATCACGTTTGGCAACTGCTACTGGAAAAAGTAACCGCCTTACTGTCCTTTTTATTAATTAAACGAGAAAAGTGAATGTTTTCGAAATTATAA
>JARJEB010017265.1:0-12269 GCA_030264535.1 Liometoxenus newtonarum | reverse complement strand
GCAATGCTGGGCCGTAGTTCGCTGTCATGGCGCTCACGCCATTTAACGGACCAAAAAATGAGACAACGTCTTGCTACCAGCGCTCGAGCGTTACTGTCGTTCTTTATTCAATCTCAGTGAGAATTGATGTCACAAACCATATGCGCATCATTCACATGAACAATATAAATTGACACATACAAACATAAGTCAGTGTAATTGTACAGTGTGCTTCAACAATAACTAAACTTGAAATTATTTAAATCAGAAAGTTTCCGTGAAATAATTTTCAGTTGAAATTGTCAATTAATATTTCTTTTTGATAAAAATCAACAAATTCCTATCCGCCTGATATTAGAGCGTGTTGTAACATAACGTCCGGTTGATATAATCACCTATGAATTTATAACTATATTATAATTATAAATCTAAAATGGCTTCCACTTGTCTGTTGGCCGTTGTCCAATGTCCAATCAACGATAAATAGTTACATCTAAAACTCACAAACACTGAGAATGAGAAACAAGTGATAAAATTAATTTATCTTGGTACAGAAAGACTTGGTACAGACATGCAGAACAAATAGTAATAAATAAAATGATCATTGGCATTTTTCCTCCCTTCGATTAGTTTTGATAAATTTGAATCTGTATTAGCTGCAACTGCATCTTGGCTGGTAGCTTTTCGTTTGCGTCATAAATTTGCTGCTTATAATAAATGCAGTCATAAATTATTTATAATTACCGGTGGCTTTTTTTTAAATACTTTTCAACAGCTTACTTTACATAACTCGTATCCCTATGTCTAAGAAGATGCGACTTATGCTAGCAAATGCTACTTTACAAACAAAAAATGGAAAAAGAAATGAAGTTATGCTATAACTAACTATAAGTGCGTATCTATAAATAAACTAGCCAATGAGTAGATACATAAATGTTATTACTTCTTGTTAAATAATCATAACTACCTATATTGCAAATTATGAGCAGTCTTAATACAAAATAAAATTTACAAGTTTTATGGGTTTTTTTGTTAATAGGTACATTCTAACAAAACATTCTACAAAATAGTACTTTATATTTTATAATAAGGTTTGAAAGATTTCAATTTCTCACGAGCTAGAGTGTGAAATTGAAAGTTTTCCAAACGCATAATTTACATTGCTTTTCGTACGACTACATTTTCTCATCGGAGAATTAACATAACAAAAGCAGAACTGAAAAGTTTGTTACGATTTTTGACTGTTCAACGTACTTCCCATTGGCAAATTTCTTACCAACTAACCTATGGCGAAAATATATCGTTTCTTAATGCCCGTGCGGAAAAAAAACTATTCAAATATTGCATATATATAGGATCTTCGACTGCTCGCAGTAGTTTTTGTTGACAAAAAGTCTTTATTTGAGTATATGTATTGCTATTAGGGTTTTTAATAGTTACTCTTGTACGGAGTAGTAGTATAATGTTGTATTATTTCGCAATGGTGGGCGCAGACAATTTCTGTAGTCTGTAATTAGTCGAGATCCGGTCCGTAGAGTGTGTATGAACAAAAACAGCAAACATGTAGATAGGAAGGTTGTATCAGCCTATCTTATGAAAACCTCTGCACGCTTATTAATTCTAATAGAAAAATATCTGTAATATCAGTATTAGTACCACCTTCACTATATTTATATTTATAATACAGAACCGTGAATGAGATTTAGAAAAACGAAAATATTTTCAAATTGGAAAAGAGACGTAAATTGAGAAAAAAATTATTAAGTCTTGTATTAAGAGCAAGAAGATGAATTTTTATGATGAGTTAAGGTAAAATATAAAAATCATCACCATACCCGTTTATATTATTTTTTACCAGATTTGTAGCAATTGTAGTCGTAAATTTACTAAGTGATCTGAACGTAGCTAATGCTACTGGGGGTAATTGAAAATAACTGAGAAAAATTAGTTCATATCTCAATTCCAATTATAATACATCCATTTGCTCGGGCTAAAAGTAAAAACATTCAAATGCAACGCCAACGGGCAACGAATTATTCAAGGTATTGCAGATTGCAGCCTTGCCCTTGGTTGAAATATAAATTGCAAACATATAGTAAACAGAAAAAGAAGATTGCACACTGATCCCTCCCAAATGAGTATTAATCACAACTTGCATACTTCTACTCTTCAATTTTTATTTCTGTTTTCTTTTTTCGTTTATTTTTGGATTATTAATTAAGAGTCATTTTTATATGCTATCTTGCGACGGCTATAATTATGCACGGCACAAGACACCCTTTTGTATATTTTCTATTGATTAATGTGGTTCTTAGCTTGGCTTGGCAAGGCTTGGTGCTTGCGCTGCTTGGTAACTTTACAATTGAAGCATTGCATTGAAAGCTGAAAGAAGCAAGTAACTTACGTAACACAACGAATGAACCCTTTTGTATTTTGAATCTAAAGTTAAGTTAAGTGAATAGAATACATCTATCGTCTTGCAAGTCCTAAGTAAGTGACACAACAAGCATCAACATCAACCCTTTTCGTCTATTGATGAACGGAAGAGACACGGAATCAAGAACAAGGGAATATATTGTATCGTCGAGGACTATGGACAAAGAATTAAGGCGAATAAAGAGGAGACAACTTAATTTGAAATTTCTTATTATAAATTGCTTTTGTGCTTGATGTGCAGTTTTAATGCTAATTTTCTAATTGGTAAATTAGAAAATACATTTTGACGAATTATCACACCAAATCGAATTTTGAATGAAGACAAAGCAAAGGAAAAGGAAAGGGGAATGTAATAAGCGAAAGGGTTTTGATTGACAAGTGACAAATACACAATTGAATTGATTTCAGTAGTTGGTTGTTATGAAAATTATTGTCGAAAATTAAGTTTGAAAAGCATAAATTGAGTTATTCCTATTTTAATAATTTTTTTGTCAAATTATCTTTCAAATTCATCTCGTAATAAAATAAACTTTGAAATCATAAAAATGTTGAAATGAAGAGAAAAGATAGGGTTCAGAAGTAAAAAATAAAACGACGCAGTGCCAAGTAATTAAAATTATTTGCTTGCTGTTCCTGGAGTTATTAATTGTAAAGGCTTCAGGGCACAAAGGCGTGCTTTTTCCTAACCTAGTTTTTTTTCGGCCACAATCAGCCATTCAGCTTTGGATAAAAAATTGCATTAACGCGTAAAAACAACGAAAATTAAAAAAATATATTCAAAAAAAAAAGCAATTTTGGGAATTCCTTGACAGTTTTTCGTGCATCAACATAAAAATTCGGATTGTATTTAGATAATGTGACCTGAAGGCGTTAAGTTTGCGCTTGATTGCTTTAATTATCGACCGGTAAATAAGCGGGACGATGCACTGTCATTAACACGAAATTACCTGAAGATTTACTACTCAAAGCGTTCGCTGAGCTTAATTAATTGTGTGCTCTGTTCCGCGTCGTCCTCGTGTTCATCTCCAACGGGCCTTGTATTTTTGCAAAGGATTATTGTAAATTAATCTTGTAATAATTGTAAGAACATGATTTAGACATATAAATTTCAAGTGAATAAAGAGAAAAACGAAGAAAAAGTGCAAGTTACTGAAAAGAAAAGCCTAAGGAGTGGAAAATTATTTAAATATTTAAACCATAAAATAGTCCTTATACCATCATTCGGACTACATAGGAACGGGATCAGGAAACGGATCATTAGTGAGTGGTCATTACAGGGAAATTTCAACTTAGTCCTTAAAGTTTACTCCTTTCAACATAACTGTATATACTGAGTGTATTGATAAATTTGGTAGGATTTTCCATTAACATTCAGGAAACTTTATTTCCTCGGATTTGTGTTGCTTTGTACTTTAACAATAACAATAGCATTATTATCCTAATAGTTCTAATAGTTTTAATAGTTCTGTCCTCATATCCTGATGACCTGAAGCTGTTCCATTTTCTGATCCAGTTCCAACTTGGAAGGAAATACAATTAGATAGCCACAAGTTATTGTATTATTAAACCACGTCCGACAAGAGGGTTCTTACAACTTCATTACATTAGCATTAGCAGTTTTCCTTATAGTTGATTCCAACACAATTTCACCAAACTCATTAATTAACCGGAATGATGTTGCTGAGAATTTGATTGCACGTTGTCGATCCATGAAATAAATTTTTTGAATTTTTCACGAGCTGGTTTGAAGCTTGAGAGTAGAAATAGAGATAGAGGAACATAATTCGTGATACCAAATCCACATAGAAATATATCCTTCAACTCTAGCCGAGCCGACGGGATTAAATTTCCAATTTGCTTACTATGAAGTCTGAACCTAAAGCTTTCGAGTTTTCAGGTTTTAAGTTCTCGTTACCATCATGAAAGCATAAGCGAATAATACCAGGAAATATTTGTGTATGTTTTGTACGGAAACGGGAATTAGAAATAGAAAATAATTCTGATAAAATTAAACGATAAGGATTACGCAGATATGTTTAGAATTGAGGAAAGAAAATAAGAAAGAAAAGATGATTCAAACTCGTGTTAAAAGGTTCTGAATCAGTTTTTCTTTCTTATTTTTTTTATCTATTCCCAACATTTAAATCCAACAATTTTCATTTTCTTAATGAGTGAATAAACTAAGGCATAAAAAATTGTACAAATGAAAGGCAAAGCATATGAAAGAAGTAAGAGAGAGCCTCAGACTTCTACTAGGCGGAGAAATAACCGCTACAACAATATTCCTCGTCTAAATGTTGTTAACAAGGGAGCAATTACAATTTGAAATAATAACTTCCAATCGATGCATATCAATTTTACTGAATGTTGATAGATATGTGTAATTACAAGATGACTGTTTAAAAAGTAATAATCATTGGAAAATTGTCCTGCTAACGCATATAATAAGATAAAAAGTACAAAAGTTTAAAGAAATAAAGGAGTCTTTGATTCTAGGGAAAAACGCAAGGCGCAAGCCAATTTATATGCATATGCACCTGTATACAATTAGGTATATTATTGTTCTGTGCGTGCATTCATCGCATGCAACATTTGGATGAATTTTTCATCAATATCCTTATACGTTATTCCCTATTTTGTCAATTTATGTTCTATATTACTCTTACGTCTATACTTTTGTATTGTTAAACATTTTAGTAATAATCAAATACAATTAAATCAATTATTTTTCAATTTCTTCGAAAATTTCTACTTTTCATGTCTCTTTCTTAACTTTAATGGCTTGGCAATATTCCTATACACCTACTTCCTTGGGATTTCTTTATTCTATAACTACGCAGGCAAGTTGTTTTGCAAACAACTTGTAGTAATCTATTTATAAAGATTGCATGAAGTTATATCGTCGAAATTCTCTTATTGGATTGTCACAGGCGACACCCTTTTCTTTTTCCTTTTTCGTTTCTCATTCTTTGTATTTCTATTTTCTGCGCTTTAGTAGGTTTGAATTTATAGGAAAATTAGCAAGTAATTGCTTCATAACGCGGAATTATGACAAGTGCCGTAACCAGCAAAGAACTATGCGAGAGAGAATCATCGAGAAAAAGTGAAAAACACGAAAAGCGAACTGACAACTAATGAGATTGCATTTTCTCATTAGAAAAGTACAGAAATTCATAGTTCAATACTTTTTTTTGCAAAAATTGCATAAATTTGCTTTCGAAAATGAGTTCCTATTGCACTTATTGCTATTGTTTTTGCGGAAAGAGGCTTTTTTAATACGGCAGTAAATACATAGTTTACTCTTGCCCTGGCAGCAATCATCTATTGTTGTATTGAAATTGAAGTGTAAAAAAGTAATTTGATTTTTCGAAAAACTAGGTACTGATCATGATCAATCGATCGGCCATGACGTCGACCGCGTTAATCGTTAATAAAAAAACGATTTGGAATGCTTCTTACTTTATTTTCTTACCAATTGCTTATTTATACTGGCTGTTTCCAGAATAATATATGAATTATTAACCAGAATTGTAATTTATGAAAAAATAGTTATCAAAAACACTTTGTATTCTCTTTGCATTCAGGAAAATGTTTAAGTTTTGCTTGCACTTCATTCGACTAGTTTCTTTATTAGAGTTTTCCTTGTCCTCCCGTTGTCTTAATCTTCTCTTCTTCAAGTAAAGTGAAACTAATAAATGTTTAAGCTTAATAAGAAACATGTAAAAAGTGCATTTACAATTTATACAAAAAATCGATGTAAAATGTCCTGTTTCTACTATGTGCTTACTTAAAAAGAAAAATCAATAATTTATTTTCTGCTCTGCATCATTAATATTAATGGTTTAATTTTTTCCTTTCCACATTTCTTTTATTACTTATTCCATTATTAACCTTAAACCTTTCGTTGTCATTAAGTACCATATTATTTCTTGAATTTAATAGACAACTTGTTGCTTGTTTTCTTTTCGTGTTTCGTGTTTGCTGTCATCATTAATAGTATCATCATCGTTAGTTCCTTATTAGAATGGTTATCGGGTTATAGTTTATTAATTAATTTGCTCTTTTTCATCGACTTAATATCATCAACGAAATTATCTTTGCACATAATTATTAATTTAGTTACTATAGTTTCGTTGCAACTTCAATTACAGAACTTCTGTTTCTTTACGATATGAAAGGGAGAAGACGCTGAAAGTGCAAAAAGCGTTAATTTATTAACCAATTAAGGAATTATAATGACTCGCGATTGGTTGCCATTATCTATATAAAGAAAATTGTTCACGAATGCGTTTTTAGCACGAACAAACCAAACGACAATCTATATCAATTCCAATAAAGGAATACAAGTAAAATCAATGCCGTAACAGTGGCAATTTATTGTTTTTTTTTTCACGTATGCTTATATGTTATTGTCATTTTAATTTAATAACGTTTTTATGTGTACTGAAAATTGCGTTCGGACTGTAATAGGATTCGTGCTGGTTTTGCTTTTGCATTTTAGTTCTTCGTTGTTAATTTATCCCAAAGCACCAACGTACAATTTAACATTGCTTATAGAAATGTAGGTACGTGCAAAGCTTTTTGTCTGCTAACGTTTTCTTGCATTTTGACTTTTATTTTGTTGTTTTGTGCCATTTGCGAAACGTGATTGCCAGAGCAAAAACGATTGCTTGCTGGAAACTCGTACAAACATGAGGAGAAAGCAAACTTTGCCGTTTCATTTCCTTGCTATTCTGACTCTGAGCACAGCAATTTTCCAATAATTTCCCTTAAATACACAAATCTGTTTACACCAATATAAACTTCTACTAAGTGTTTCCAATAAAGCAAACAGAAAAATTGTTTTATATAAAGTTAATCTTTTGGTAAATGTTATTAGAAACATTTTTTTTTATAATTTAACTAACACTCGGATTAATCTGATAAAATTTGGGAAATTGCACTAAAACTGCAAGATTAGACACTTTCAATCCCAATTTTCATTCTCAAATAACTTTCGTCGAAAAACTAGGCAATTAAACCGTGCAAAATGCAATGCGAACAAAAAGCAAACAAAAACCCATCAGTGATTGTTTCAATGTTACAAGGGAACAAGACTAATAAGCAATTACGTACATAAATGAAAAACATGTAACATACATACAATTCATTTATTATAAAAGAAATATTACAGGATGTCATAATTGTTTTATTAGTGCATTTTGTAACCTGTCAATTGTATAAGCAAAAACGTAAGTTTTCGTCGTTTTATTTTTTCGTCTTAATTGCCAAGTTTCACATAATTTTTTTCGGTCTTCTTTTCCACACTTCTTCATAAAACTTCAAAATAAATGTATAATTAAAACCCTAACATAAAATTAATGAGTCAAGTTAACATTAATTTTATGCGTGTAATTCTTAATGATTTATTTATGAAAATATTTATGCGCATGCGGCAAAACAAAAATGTGATGTACTTTCCAGATTATGGAAATGAGTCAATGACAATGATATGCATACGAGGATACAATTTTTTATTTTCTCTTCTTATTGTCATAATAAAACTCATACTCATTGCAAGTAAAAAGTAAGTGCATTTCAAGGTTGTTTCCAAATGACTTGAAATGTCTTAAAGACCCACGCTAGACATGTTTTCATATAAACTTACTCTACCGCCTTCATCTTGATTTGTATACATATTTACTTAGATGTGTGTGTTTAAATCTTTTAATCTTGCACTATAGGCACTTCCAAGTGCTTCTTTCTTTATGGTTCTTACTTCTTACTCTGTTAATTTTAAATATAGCCTCTCGGTTGTTGCTTGCCTTTATCTGTTGTGAGATGTAATTGTAAATGGTACATGACTTGCCGGGCATTACTAGTAATCCTAATGAAAATACAATACTAATTGAAAATACCGCAGCCCAGGAGGTAACGAAATAAAGAAAAGCATCTGTCGATGCCGTTGCCGTATCGAAGAGCTAGGAAGACATAGAAAACAGTATAGAAGTGGGTTAATATCTCTATTAGCTTCGAGACAACAAATTTTATTTTTTAAGTATCTAACTACATTTTTCAGTTTAATTTTATTTATATTAAAACACATAATGTGACAGAGCTGGCTGAGCATCTTAGGCAACCAGACGGGCGTTCTGCTTCGTGGCCATTCGCGTTCTCTTCGGGCGTTTCATGTTTCGTGCCCGGTCTCTTGCACCATACGAACGTAAGTGTTGTCCGGCATGAATTCCAAGCCACGCTCGAGACGTCCTTTCGGGCTCGCGCCTGCTGCTGTAGGGAAGAGAATAACTGGTTTCGTGGTTGATTTTGCTGCCTGTGATTCCTGGTTCCTATCAGTATATATTTGTACATTTTTTTTATTCATTTTTTTAAATCAAAAGTCAAAAGTCTTTGGGAATTTTGTTAAATTTAGCATATGATTCTTCAATAGTCAAATAACTTCCAATAAAATGATTTGCAATTATAATTGCCGTTTATAATAGAAAGATAATTAATAGCTACCATTATTAATCGTTTATAATAAATATAGAGAAAAGTTCTTCAACCGTTAGCTATATGCGCATTTGAGTAGTGAAATTAATTAAAACACGCGTGCGTGTTTCACGAATATCCTTATAAAGATACTGCAATTCACTTTTGCTATGCTGCCTGCGTAATTGATAAGCAATTAAACTTCCTAACAAAAAAAAATATCGTGTACCGTTAATTAACTCCGTATGAATAGTCCCATAACTATCTAAAAGTCTACTACTATTAACTGATGCATTACTGTTTTACTATACCTATATGAAGATGAACTCTTGTGTAGTTGCTCATCTTGTACGTATCTACTTATCCGAAACCATATGTAGTAGTCTCGTCAACGTCTCGTTGAAAACGCGCATATTAAGAAGACGTTTTTATGTCCGCAACCGTTTGTTGTGGCATTTTGCTCGAGGGTATTATTAATAAAACAGAAATCGCAAAACGAAATTCCGTGTGCACACCATCGAATATATTGTCGGCATTATGGAATTATTATTATATTATAAAAATTTTAAAGTTCCGTAACGAACAGAGTAAAATGCAAATTTTACACTCTAGTGCAGTTATAATGTCCTGATGAATAATATTCGGTTATTTAAATGCCTAAATTATGATTAAGACGCGAAAACGCGTGAACTTGATGGACTTGCTGCATGCATGTCTAAAGATGAAACATGGAATACTTTTTGAGAAGAATCAATGTCCTCATTTCTTCTTTCAAAATATGTTAAAGTTCCGCAATGTTCAAAATTATGTAAACTTGTTGTTTGTTACATGTTGGAACCAGTTATCGCCAAAATCAACAGGACCTCGTTATTTACTTACTCTCAGTCCAAAGGTCACCACAGAATTCTAAAACAAATAGTTGGCGGTTGGTTTTGTAACTCCCTGCTGGGCAAACAAGCGTTTTCCTTCGTTATTATAAATCCTTATAAATCCGATTAAATTGATCTTGAACGTATACACAATCATATTTACTGTGGGGCTCCTTAAAACTCCATCATGACCCTAAATATTAAGACTTAAATGGAAAAGGAAACCCCAGAGCTAGACGAACAACAAACATAGAACGATCGTGATAGCACGACAATAATAAACAGGAAACAGAGAACTGGATAATGTAATGAAATCACAACACAGGACAGGAAATAGGCAATAATATATTATTATAGTTAATTTAATTTTGTAAACGTGCAATTTTTATTCAAATGTTTATCCAAGAAATGCATTTAGGAAGGCGTAATTTGACAGCGACAATTTTTCATTCCTAGTTTTAATTAATATCTATTTTAAATTCACAAGAAAAGTTATCCCTATCGTTGGGGATCGAACAGTGCACTGTAGATATGTTAGAAGTCTGGGTTCGATCCCCAGCTTGAAAGATAACTTTTCTTGTGAAGTTAAAAAAATTAATTAATTGCATAAAATGAATTTCCAAAATAATTTAAATTGCACATCAAATTTTTATTTTTTTATTGTCAAACTTATACGCTTCAACAACAATGTCTTCTTTAAGGACTAAAAATAAATTTTTATTTATTTTTGTCATCTTGTCAATATTATTTATAAATAACTAACTCTACATTGGTAACAATAAAATATCATCAATTTAAAGCTTGACAGTTCTATTGTATATTCTGATATATTCATAAACAATTGACTGATACTGTTAATATTCCTGATATTTTCAGGATAATTCAGTTGATCATTAATTTACTTCATTTCCATATACTTCATCTTACGTCTAAATATTTTGATGGCGTCTTCTCTTTACCAAACCAAATAATGTTGTGATCTTCGCATAAGAAATTATATTTAGCACTCGATATAATAATAACAATAAACAGGAAGGAATATTAAATAATTTATAGTGGAATATTCCTTGGTAATGTTGATATAAGAAAATTGCGGTACGCGATTCAATTATATTAGCTGTTTCGGAAACATTGAGGACAAATATCCTTTCACAAATTTGACTAATTAATTACACTTGTCTTAATTATCTAGTTTTATGAAGTGTTCTCCTCATTGTAGTTCAATGAGAGTTCTGGAAAGTATAGGATTGCGAATTTGGGAACTAACGAATTTCTAAATAAGAAATTTAAAATTCAATTCGAAAAGGAACAGCAATGTTAGTTTGGTCTAGAAGAGGATTATTATAAATCCATCAAATTCATAAAACCGTTAATGAAAGCAAGAAAACAACATAAACAATGTCTATGTTAAAATTCGTACCTGACGCGAAACCTTGAGAACTTGTCGACCCTGAACATTCTGATGATAAATTTCAAAATGAGTGAAGTTAAGAGTGAAAGTCTCAAGAGGCAGTACTTCAGTTAGGTGGGGCGAAAGCATCGCAACGGATAATAGATGGCGCAGGTTGTGCAGGTACGAATTTTAACACAGACGTTGCGTATCTAGAGATTTCCTACAATCAACCTTATAACAATAGAAGTATAACATGATTGAGCAATTTTATTGAGGATACCTAATCGATAAGATTATAAATTAACTATTCCTACAGAGAGCCATTAATTATCCGGCCTAATGCTGTATGTCTGTGTAGTTTCCATGAATTCAAATTTGAATTACTTCCTTCCTTTATTCCAATTATCCTTTACCTTAACCTAAGTGTAATAGGTACCTATTTCCTGGGTCTTCGAATTGGATAGTTGTCTTGCATATCTATTAATTTAATTTCGGCCCGCAAGCAATCAAGAAGTTCATTCAATAATTCATTTTAGACATTTCCTTACATTCTTTCTTACATTTATTATTTGAAAGACATAAATTTGTATTAAATTTGTATACTCACCAGAAAATTATACTTTATTTGCAAAATATGTTAAATTTTTTAATTTCTTTGCATACGCTTGCCTTTCTTTGGAAGTTGGAAGATGGAAGTCCGAAGTGGTTTCATTTTAGTCCTGCATCCAGTGACTTGTTCAGTTAGTTGTGCGCTTGCTTATCTGATACGAAAATCCGTAATTAAAGTTCCACATTATGTATAAATATTTTTAATGTGTCCGTAATTATAAGCTTTCCGACTAACTGCGCGGTTCGCCGAAGACAATGAGTTGTATATATATGTTTTGTAATGGACAGACCAGAAGTCCATTTGTGGCGGCTAAAAAATTACAACCACATACCTATATGTGTTTTTATAACTAAATTGGTACACAGTTGATCTCAATTTTAACGAATTTGCCTGACAGAACAAAACCATGACAAACCATATTTCAAAGTATCTTCAACTTTTTACGTCTAAAAGTTTTTATCACATTTGTACATTAATAACAGCTATATATATATATATATATATAGAAGAAGAA
>JARJEB010017229.1:0-18790 GCA_030264535.1 Liometoxenus newtonarum | reverse complement strand
CGTTTTCCTCTCGCAGATTTGGAAACCCATCCTCGTTCGTGCCCAATAATGTGAAAAATTTGAAATGTTACTCGTGCGGTGAGTGTGGACATTTTAGCAAAGACTGTCCGTCAAATCGTTCCGGTGTTTTGTGCCGTTGTTGTAAAAAGAAGGGTCATGTGATCAAGGACTGTCGCGCACTGAAGAAAAAGGACAACCAAGGTCCCGATTCTAAGAAAAATGCGTTCGTGAGTTGTCAAATGTTCCGTAGTGACATGCGCGTTGATGAATGGTATCTCGATAGTGGTGCCAGCGAATATATGAGTGCGGATATTAAAGTTTTTAAAGAGTTTGTTTCTTTTGATCAAGAAAGTGGTGTGAAAATTGGTGATGGTACGGTTATTCCTGCTTTGGGCTACGGAAGAGTAGAAGTAACAGCAATTGTGGATGATAAACGTATTGAAACTGTTTTGAGCAATGTTCTTTACGTTCCGAAACTCGATTTTAATTTGTTTTCGCTTGGTGCAGCACTTGACAAAGGCTACCGTTCCATTACCTTTATGGAAAAGTGCAAGATAATTGATCGAGATGGAGACGTTTGTGCGCGAAGCAATCCAATGCGGAAAATTGTACAAGATGAACTTCGAAACTAATGAGCCAGTAGTATTCGTCGGCAACGGTGAGAAAAAGGGGAAAGTTGAGAGTTTGATGATGTGGCATGAAAGGTTAGCCCATCAGAACTTTCAGTGCATCAAGGATCAACTGAAAAAGAACGACATTAAATACGTTGCTTGTGAAGAATTTTGTGAGTCTTGTGTTAAAGGTAAGCTGCAGAAACAACCTTTTAAGAAAAGTGACAACGTTGCAAAAGATCTGTGTGAACTTGTGCATGTTGATTTGGTCGGCCCCATGGAAGAAATGTCAATTGGCGGGGCGAAGTATTTTGTGTTGTTGAAAGATGATTACAGTCGCTACCGATTTGTTTATTTCCTCAAAGAAAAATCTGAAGCAAAACAAAAGATTCGAAGGTTTTTGGAGCATGCCGAAAATGTTACAGGGAAACGTGTGAAAACAATGAGGTCCGACAATGGTGGTGAATTTATCAACCTAAATTTGCAAGGTTTACTTGAAAGCAAAGGAATCGTCAATCAGCTGACCGTGCCTTACAATCCGCAACAAAATGGTAGGGCAGAAAGGGAAAATCGAACTGTGGTCGAGGCTGCAAGAACCATGCTTGAAAGTAAGAAACTGGGTAAACGTTTCTGGGCGGAGGCGGTAAACACCGCAGTTTTCGTTCTAAATAGAACTGGAAAAGCCCCACTCCTGGAACAACTCCTTTTGAGCTATGGAATGAGAAGAATTTTGACATTAACACGTTGAAATTTTTTGGTTCGGAGGTACTCGTTCATGTGCCAAAACAGAAAAGCAGAAAGCTTGATGCGAAGGCCAAGAACGGAATTTTCGTAGGGTACTCTGAAGTTACCAAAGGTTTGAGAATTTACATACCTGAGAAAGATGAGGTGGAGTGCGCAAGAGATGTGGTTTTCGTACCACAAGGTCGTAAAACTTCACAAATTCCTGACGCGCCGTTTTTTCTCATCGAGGAGGATGAACAACGTGAAGTTCTCGACAATGCAGATGGAGATGAAGAAAATGATCAACCAAGTAAAGAAAACGAAGCAGATGTCGACGTCGTAGATGCCAACGTTCAAATTGAAGAGGAAAATCGTGTCCCCTGTAAACTGCGGAATCGTAGAGACATCAGGAGACCTCGACATTTGGACGATTACGAAGTTGATTTCGACAAGGCTAATCTGAGTTTGGTCGAAGATGAACCCAGAAGTTACAAAGAAGCCATAGAGTGTACCGATTCGAAACATTGGGAAAAGGCCGTCAGTCTTGAAATTAACGCGCTAATCAAAAATAATACGTTCACAGAAGTGATTCCACCCGCGAATGTTCAAGTCATCGGGACTCGTTGGATTTTCAAAGTCAAACAAGGTCAAGGTGACAGTGTGCAGTATAAAGCCCGCTTGGTTGCTAGGGGCTTCCAACAACAACAAGACGATATCGACCTTCGTGAAATTTATACTCCAGTTGCGAAGCTAACTACTCTGCGGGCAATGTTGTCCGTTGCTACGCAATTCGACCTTTACATCTATCAGATGGACGTCAAGAGCGCCTTTCTTAACGGTGACGTCAAGGATGAGGTATACATCGAGATCCCAGAAGGTGTAGAGAGGATCTTCAAGAATTCAGTCTTGAAGCTGAACAAATCCATTTATGGGTTGAAGAAATCACCGAGGTGCTGGTATGACAAATTCAATAACTTTATGACAAGCGAAAAGTTCAATAGATCTAAAAACGATTACTGTTTATATTTTAAAGTAACTAAGAAAGGCAGGTTATATGTGCTTTTATATGTTGAAGATCTATTGATAATTGGCTCAGACAAAAGTGAAATGAATGAACTTAAAAGTCAATTACAAGACGCTTTAGAAATGAAAGACGGGAATTATCTCAAACTACCTCGGAATACATGTGAACCACGACATGAAAAACGCCACAATCGAAATTGACCAAACAGCGTACTTGGAAAGTCTTCTCAAGACTTTTGGCATGGCTGATTGCAAGCCAGCTGCAACTCCAATGGACGTAAACTTTAAGTTCACTGAGCTAATTGCCGAAAAATCCAAAAATTCGGAGCATGAGCAAATATGCCGAAAACTATTGGCTGTCTAATGTACGCGATGCTCGGCAGCAGGCCAGATATTTGTGGCGTGCTGAATATTTTAAGCTGATATCAAAACACTGCTTCTGATGCCTCATGGCAAGTTTTGAAAAGAGTCCTACGCTATATTAAGGGAACTCATAATTATAAGTTGAAATTTCGGAAAAGCAGCGGAAAAGTTATTGAGGGCTTTGTGGATGCGGATTTTGGAGGCTCTGTTGAAGACGGAAAGTCAACTTCGAGATACGTATTCAAAATCTTTGGGAATGCTGTATCGTGGACAATAAGAAAACAACCAACAGTAGCACTCTCGTCCACTGAGTCAGAATATATGGCGTTATCGCTTGCGTCATGTGAAGCTTTATGGCTAAAAGGTTTGATAGAAGAGTTGGAACTGTCAAACGATTAGCCTGTTGTTATCTTCGAAGACAACCAGTCCACAATTTGCGTTGCATACAACCCCGAGCAACATAAGAGACTTAAACACATAAATATACGTCATCACTTTATTCGGGAGAAAATTGCAGATTGAAACATTACTCTGCAATACGTACGGACCGAAGATCAACAAGCGGATATTCTCACTAAGCCCTTGAGCCAGTTTTATTTTGAGAAACAATGTAATAACTTTGGTTTGAAATTTTAGTAATTTAATTGAGGGAGGGTGTTGTAATTCAATCATATTTCTAAAATTGGTATTTCATTATTTGTAACACTCAGTATTTTAGTTTTAACGTAGGCAACTGTTTGTACTATATACAACATATATAGTCTGTATTGTGCATGCGTCTACAGCTTTACTTGTCTGATATTATAGTTGAATCTTCGTCTGTTTAATTGTTCTTAGACTAGTGAACCGATAATCACACTTCAACCTTCCACCCACTTCAGGTTATGGGCCCAGTCCCGGTAAAAGTTGAAGGATTATTCGCGTGTTTTTGAGATATAAGTTCCTTCCGGTTTTTGAGGTTAAAAGCGTTAATGTGCTTTTATGTTACTGGTGTAACTTCGGTTTTCGTTTTGCCTTTTTTTTTGTTGAGTTGTTCGTGTTCGGTTCTGTGTGAATCATGGCCTCGTCGGCAATCAGTCTAAAGGCGAAAGGCTTATTCGGGATCGTCAAGGGCACTGAAAATCGCGCTGCGGCCGGCAATGCACAGCAAACTTTGGAATGGGATCAGAAGGACGCAAAAGCCCAAGAAATCATCGTCAGTCGTTTAGAAGAAGGGCCCATCAGCCACTTACTGACTTGTGAAAATTCCACTGACATGTGGGCGAAACTCTTGAGTGTTTACGAGTTAAAGTCTGAAACGAGCATTCACAATATAACTGACCGGATATGAACATACTACGATACATGGGAATCAGCAGAAGCTATCGAAGAGTAAACATTTTATAAACACGTATTTTGTGTTTGTTTTGGAAACATGTCAAAACAACTTAACTAAATCATTGTCGAATTATTACAGTACCGTCTGCTACAACAGCGCCACTTACGTAGAAATCAAATTCAACTTCTATGCGGAAACCAGGGAATATGAAGCAAAAGAAATCAAGTTGAAAACTAACACTGACGAACGTCACATGATCATAAGTAATGGGGACATAGACAACCCAGTATAACAAGTAAACAAGGAACGGGCAAAGTTCTTTGACCAACACCGCCAATGGCTCGTCAACAAAATAGTCATCGTAAGAACTAAAGATGAGGCAGACTGGAGTTCCAGTCAAATTAGTGATCAGCTCAGACGACCTCAACGGGCAACAACCATAAGAAATTTGCATACGGCACTAGAATGGCGACTGCCCGCTGGTAAATGTAAAATGGCTCCACCGAAGATTGAGAGGCCAAGAGATTATTGCCTTCCGGAGCAACCAAGCGGAGCTCATAAAGCGAAGACTGGAAGAAAACGTCAAAAAACATTCGGGATATAACATCTGGGCATAATTACACTTAAAATTGAATAAACCGATCTAAAACAAATTTTAGTCTTGTTTTGAACAACAACAAAAACTGCCCACACATATCCTTTGTTACAGAATTCAATTAGTGCTAGGTGCCATACACGGAAGCAGTCAACTCGCCTTCCAGATAACAGCAGGAGCACAATGGAAGCCGCTACCAGAGAAGATACTTTACGAAGATACGATACCGCTCACATACCGAATGAAGACACTAGGAAAAGAGACAACCGACCACATAGAAATCAAAGAAGGACAGTTTGAATTCTGCAATGACAAAAAAGAACAACGAGAGAAATTTCCAACGTCGACACACAGCTAGATGAATTCATAAATTACTTAGAAACAAACTTCCAACAAAAACTAAGACCTCAAACGTCATAAAAATCCAAACGAGCTCTCGAGTTCATCGGAGAATTTATGGAATGGCGTTGCGGGGTAGCAACTCAAAGTCGAATGGAGTCGATAACATTAAAGGAAATTTTTTTGCAAAAGCGACTAGAGGTACCATCGACAGGACTGACGGACTCATTTAAAAACATAGGAGAAGAGTCAACAGTATTCAAAGGATTATAGCAACAAGATCACGACAACGTTCTTTTGAAATAAATAAGAAAATCAACAATATCACAACCACGTTGAATCAAGAAGAAGCTGGACAAGAATTGAAGTTCGATCGCGTCCTAACGCAGATGGCGTCCTGATCTACTATGACTTACCAATCTGCGACAGTACATTCATCAATGACGAAATTATAGTACGAATTAAAATCCCAATTGTTCGTCGAAATCGCAACTGGAAGTTATATCATTGTGATATCCCTGTTTTTTCCTTTCTTAATTTTATTTAATTTATTTGTTTGATCTTTGCTTTGGATGCAATTGGAATGACGCATAAAAATGAATAAAATGAATAAATGCATAAGATGGAATGAATGAATTGAATTTAGTGTGTTTTAAACCTGCGGAGCGGATGCAAGTATAATCTAGTACGCGTTGTGCTGACACTGACTGTATGATGGTAGTAGTGAGCTTGACTGCCGGAGACGTGCGCGTGTATAACTTAGCGCGTGAACATAGCTAAGGAGTTAGTGAACGAATGAATCTGCAGTGCTACACTCTACAACCAAGCGCGTAAATTGATTCGTTGTTTAAAGGGAGACTTTATCGTTGATTCGGGAGTGTGGCTTCGCTTCGCCAGATGGTGTGTTAAGTTCTAATTAGGTATAAACTTAAGTGAACTTACCTTGAGAGGTCAAGAACGCCAAGATGTAGAGCACGTTGAGAATGTGCATCGTCGACAAGGCTGAACTCTATTGATGTGGGTCAAGCAGCAGGAAGTAACTTGATACTTATAAAGGGAAACGAGCGTTGAACTCACGACGTACAATACAAAGCGTGTTTATTTATTTTCTTACAAGTTTATAATTCAACCCGGTTATATAACTGATTTTGTTTCGTTTGCTTTTTAACGTAACAATGATACTCGAATACTAATTAAATAAAATTAACATTGATTGATTTAAACGACTCTTACGTTTATGAAAGTTGCAATGTTTTTAAGTTACTTAACAATGAATGTAAAATGAACTAGACTGTCAGCTGACTGAGTTATAAAATGCTTTTAAACTAAATTTGGACTGATTGTTAGATGTTTACTGATTTGAAACTGAATTTTGACTGATTGTTAGATGTTTACTAAACAACTACTGATTTTTGAATGAATGTCTTCCTTAATTAACAAGTCGCATTATATACTGTTTTCGCTGCCCCTTCTGGCAGTGTGATAAGTGGTGGTGACTTACAATCTCACCAATCGTAAAGCTCTTTGATTGAACTTTTAGTTGGAAGACCAATAGCAATTGGTTTTTACTACTTGTGTCATTAGCCAATTAGAGAAGAGCATATCTTAATTCGTATAATTTCTTAGTATGTTCAGACTGTTACCAAGAATTTGCGTTTTTTCGCTGAAACTTTCGGTATAAGATAAGTTCGAAGAACTTTCCCATAAACTTAAAGAATGGAATGCGTATTTTTTACTTCTACACTAAATTATAGTATTAATTAATTTTCATATTTTATGTTCTAAGAATGTAAACATTAATCTGGGCCGCAGAGCATATTTTAAGGAATGCGGTGTGCGTTTTTTCGCTTAGATTATTTTTGCACTTTGCTTCCGAGAATGCAAGTATATGAAGCTAGTTCAGAGAATTGATTTTTAATTAAGGAATGCAATAAGCATTTTTATGTTATGATAATTTTTACGCTTGCATTTAGGAATGTAAAGTATGCAGCTAATTCAGAGAATTTATTTTTAATTTAAGGAATGCAACATGCCTTTTTAATTCTGGCTTACATTTGGGAATGTAAGGTGTCGGCCCAGTTTAATGAACTTTGTTGAATTCTGGTTTCAACAAAGTTTGAGCATACGTTGGGGGCATCACATTACATCCTCGCCCGTTAAAGGAAAAGCGCGCCTTTTAGGCTTGGTTTGGTTACTTACATGAACACTTAGTATTGTCTGCTGGGCACACACGCACATTTTTGTTTTCACTTCACTATTTATCGGAAGGGATGAGCGGACAGTGAGTACCTTTTGGTACCGATGTAGATGTTGCTACGACTGAAAACTGCGCCAAGGCTGTCGACGATG
Organism: Liometoxenus newtonarum; assembly: GCA_030264535.1. NCBI lineage: Eukaryota > Metazoa > Arthropoda > Insecta > Coleoptera > Staphylinidae > Liometoxenus > Liometoxenus newtonarum. Next base: position 11,469 of record JARJEB010017229.1, on the reverse strand, counting down.
TCGTGACCCAGAATGTAGTCTGTGTCGCTGATGTAGCCGTCAACTGCATTGTCCTCAAGCGAAAATAGGAACTCACCCCCATCGACGGTTACTGTACTGGTTCCCGAAGATCCAGCTTGTTGCGGGCGAAACTGTGCCGACTCGGGGCAGTCCTGGTTGATCCAGCATCGTGCCATCTCATGGTTTACGATTATGCTTGCAAAGCCCTGCAGGTGACCTGGCGCACAGAACACGGGGTCAATTAGCGGCATTAACTGGTGTACGTGTAGTGCACCCAGGGTGATTACTGAGGGTGGCGCTGTTCGAGCCGAAATCCTGTTTGGAACACCGGTCTGAGTTCTTCCGGTAGCCGGTGATATGATGCGGTGAGTGTTGGGCTCATCGGACAGGCCCAATTGGCGTGTCCGGTGTCATATCTTTGGCAGTAACGACATGGCTGGTTTCTTGCTTCCATTGTTCACTTTACTTTTATTTTGCACTTGGCTGATGATTACTGGTAATTACTTTGGTGGTAATGACCGTGTAATTGAATTAAACGTTTATTTATCTATGCGTTAAAATCCCTTCCACAACATGTACTCATATGCTCGTATGCTTCGTCTAATTTAATTGCTTGCGGATTACTTCTTCTCTTTTCTTACTGTTGGGCGCGTTTTAAAACGCTCTTAAGTGCTCTGATTGGTTCTTGACTTAAATCGGCGCCCTTCCATTACGTCGCCGCATACTGCTTGCTTCGTACGCGTGGTGTGTGTATGTGTGTCTTACATGAGCTTGTGTGTTCTTTCTTACTTACTAGCTTCTTACTTGCTACTCTTAATATACTTATTTCTTATTATACCTCTTCTATTGGCTTTTTCCTCATTTTTTTCTTCTTTTTTTGTGTATTATATATGTACGAAACTTATGAATATAAAGTATATGTTAATGGAAACTTTACTTATTAGTATGTGCTTCTAATTTTTTTTAAAACTTTTGTTTAGTATTTGTTAGTTAATACTTACTTCTTTGCTTTATTCTGAGATTCTAATGCCCTTTAATTCGTTTATGCTATGTTGATAAGGCGTTTCTTTTAACATCTCATTATTTTCCTCGATTAGTTGTTCGGCTGCAGTTCCCTGTTCCGGAGCGCTTGGGTCCTGCTTCTTTATCTCTTTGTGGATAAGTCAAATAGTCAAGGTGTCCCAGAGGGCTCCCAACATACTGAACCCGAAGCCAAAAACTTCATGAATAGCAACATTTATTAATATTTCAAGTATGCCTTTTATGAAGCGGAATATCATATATAATTATTCCCAGAAATCCAGCCATTAAGTGAGATAAAAAGTTAAACATATTTTTTATTTTTGACAATGTTGTATCGGCTAATTTTTATATGTTTGTCGAGTCAAAAAGGTTAAGAAGAATAGCCTTGTGGACTAACGTCGAAGCCTTGCACTTTTCGGGTTATTATATTGGAAATTGCCTCTCGTTCGGCATCATAAAGGATGGTGTGGATGGCTTGGGTTATTAATTTTAATGGTTCTTCGGCCATCATTGGTTCGGGGTTAAATCCTCGCCATTGACCGGTAATATTAAATAAATGAGGGAAAAGTTTGTTACACGGAATTTCGCGTGCGTGTTTCTGCATAATACGTGTTAGTGGTGCCATGAAATAGCTTGAATTGGTAACTGTTATTGGTAATTCTTCGTGGCAGCGATCGGTTGGTCGAATTAGCACTGGTCGCGGAATGCATTCAAAAGTACGAGTGCTTCTCCGCTTATTACACCTATGTAACCTAATTCGTACTTTATTACTGACGCTACATTAGTTGGATGCGTTTGCGAAATTAGTAATCGGTTAATTAATATTTCACGGCGAAGCTCGCATCGGCGAGCCAACGCGTGTGTGCTCATACGCTGTAGCGAGAGCTTGTTGGACTGGTCCATGTATAAAAATTTAGTGTTAATAAATAAAAGTAGATCTATATCTTTGTATTTGCCGCGTCTTTGCGTTTGGGGAAATGGTCATGTTCCCGAGATGAATTTACGATCGCGACCAATTGTGGGTGTTCCGTTAGATGGGCATTCGCGCCGCATATAATTGTTTCCTTAAGTAAAGTAAGAGCGAAGATATGCTCGTCTTCTCCCACTACTAAGTAACGGTGGGTAAGTGCAGCGCTGCGCGGAGGCGTGAAAATTGCCGCTTTTCCTTTATACACTGACACATAGTTCTCGCATTGAGTGTGTGCGTTTTTTCCCACACTTATTCGCCTAATGTCGTGTCTACACAAAATCCGTCCATGAATGGGCATGATACCTTTGATTACAATATGATTTGATTTTGTTCTAATTTTACTGGTGCCATATAATCAGTAATGGTAATTTTAACTGCTGCTGAAACTACTACATCGGTATAAGTAATTAATTCCTTCTTCTACGAATGTAGAACAACATGTACTGTCGCCGTTTACCGTACCGGCTAGATTGAGACTAAACGAGTGTGAGGAATTTGGTGCTAATTAAGTCACAGATTTTCCTGGAAATCCTCTATAGTCACGGTATCGATGCATTTTTAAACTTTCTTCGCGGCCTATTTTTTGGTAATAAGTAAGTACAGCGTTCTTTCCCATTGATGCGTGAGAGAACATACCACAATGCGTAATGAATCTAGTTATTTCTATTGAGCAGGTTTGCACATAGGTATCTCGGAAAGTTTGTTTTTGAAAAATTTCAACCGGAACTGTTTCTGTTTTATATCCTACCTCGTAATCTGGGCATTGTTGGACACCTTCGAGTGATATCACGGTCACGTTTGCATTGGGTGTGTCACAACTAATTATAATTAAACCACGGCTTCCCTTCCCATCATTAAAAAATTTGCTTTTTGTTTTCCTTTTTGGTGGTCCCTTCCCCCGATTTTCTGAGTGCGCGTTTGGCGACAGTTTTCAGCTCTTAAATTTGAGCCAGTCCAGCTTTCGCACTTCTAGCGATTAGATATTTCTTTTGCTAGTCTACGTTCTGACATAAAATTAATTATGACCTTTCGCGCGGACCAACAATCCGTCCGTTACGACAGGGAGGCCCAGGTTCATTCCTGGCTGGCGGACCTACGGCCATTTGACCCGGATAATTCCAGTGAGCTGGGATATCCTAGGTATTCTGGCAGCGAAGGGAGGTCTATGCCCGAGGAGTTCTATCCTCTCCGAAGATGTTCATGGGCCCCGCTGGACAGGACGGTGCGAGGGCGGGGAGTGGAGTGAGGTGTCCGGCCCCGGGGTGATGGAACCTCAATTAGGGTGGAGCAAGAGCGAGGGAAGGCGGTGGCGATTGTTAGAAGAACGTGTGCGACTGCTAGAGCGACGGTGGAGCGACGCACTGGGGCTAGTTTTTGTTGCAGTCGTGAGTTTGGTCCTTGGATTATTCCTTTTGTAAATAGTACGTATTTGTTTTCTTCTTTTTTTTTAAATTTTACTAATTTTTAATTAATTAATTTTTTCAGGCGATTCCCAGCAATGGTAGTTTTAGTTTTTTTTTGTATTTGATTTTATTAGTTACTTGAATTTTGATTGAATTAATTAATTGATAATTGTTTACTTCCATTTTTTCACCTTTTTTGTGTCATTTTTGAATAATAAAAAAAATTTGTTATATGTAAATGTATAACTTTCTGTAATATAATTTTTTTTAAATTATTTTGGGAAATGTCCATGGTAATTCATTTACAGGACCGCGACTACGAGTGTGATATCTTCCGATTTCCGGTCCTACTTGTCCCAAATTTTGTTGTTCAATAGGTATATTTTCTAATTGGAAAAAGGGTGTAACTTCAGGTTCTGTTTGCTCCGCATTGTTTTCATTTTCAGCATTTTTTGTTTCATTTATTATTATTTCATATTTAATATTTGACAAATTTCTTGAAATAACTCTGCCAGAAATTGTTTGCCGCAGTCCGTTAGAAGCTGACGAGGCGTACCGTTCCGGCATATAATATTTTCAACGAATGCACGTGCTACTGTCATATCTGGCAGCGCTATGGCTTCTGGGTAACGGGTGAGGAAGTCCATGCACGTAAGAACATACTTGTTACCGCTTGGCGTAAGGTTCAGCGGTCCCACCAAGTCAAGCGATATCCTCGCCCACGCGTCGCTTGCGACGACCATGAGTTGCATTTCTGGAGGCACTCTTGGATGCGTTTTTCTTAATACGCACGAATGGCATTGATTACAGAATTCTTGTATGTGTTTTTTCATTCCTGACCAATAGAAGTCCTTTTTAATCAATTCCTTCAATCTTTTTGCGCCAGGGTGGCAAACGAGTGGTGCTTCATGATATAATTTTAGCACTTCGGGTACCAATTCTTGTGGTAAAAGTAAAACTTTATTGCGATCTGGATGATCGGTCTTTTTATAAAATAATCTCAAGTTTGGAGAACAATAATATTTTTCCTCGTTGTTAAGAAGCAGCTGTTTAATATAAGGATCTTGGTTCTGTAAATCTCGCATTTCAGACGGCCTGTATAACGCATGCATCATTGTTGCTGTATTAAAAATTAATGTCTTCGTCTGGCGTTACGTCTTGCTCACACTGGAGCGTGTTTATGCTAACGTCCATATCAATTACATCGTCCGGGACTCTGAGTCGTGTGAGTCTGCGTTTGTATTTAATCGTCCAGGGCGATACTCGACCGTAAATGAGAATTCTAAAAGTGCCATGATCCATCTAGAGACTCGGATATTGGGATTTTTCAAGGAATATATGTATTTTAAACTGCGATGTTCTGTGTACACTGTAAAGTGCGTACCTACTAGGTAGCAACGGAAATTTTGAATTGACCAGACGATTGCTAAACATTCGCGTTCTATTGTGGAATATCTAGTTTCCGTGTCCTTGAGTGTCCTACTTGCATAGACTAAAGGATGCTCAGTATCCCCATATTTCTGGCATAATATGCCGCTTATTGCTATGTTACTAGCATCTGTAACTACGATAAATTGCCTCGCAAAATCGGGATATTTTAAGATCGGCAGTGACATAAGCTATAATTTTAATTTTTCGAAAGCCGATTGTGCTTCTTAAAGTTTCTTTCTTTCTTTGTAAGTTCTGATATTGCTACTTCAGCTACGTCTTGCTACTTCAGCAAATTTCGGAACGAACTTGCGATAAAACCCGGGCAGGCCTAAAAATGCCCGTACCTCTTTTACTGTTGTAGGTACTGGGTACGATTTTATTACGCTTATTTTTTCAGGGTCAGTTTTACATCCGTCAGCAGAAATCCGTCAGCAGTATCCTAAGTACTTTGCTTCTTTTTGTAAAAAGTGGCATTTAGTTGGTTTTAGTTTCAAATTATGCTCGCGTAGTAGATGAAAAACTTTTTCCAATTTATAAAAATGATTTTCAATGTTGGAATCGGAAAATACGATTATGTCGTCTAGGTAAACTAGACAAGAAATTCCTGTGAGTCCGGATAATACTGTATACATCATACGTTGTCACGTGGACGGGGCGTTTCTTAAGCCAAAAGGCATTCTGTTGAATTCATAGTGTCCGTTTGGTGTACTGAAAGCTGTTTTTTCTTTGTCTCTTTCTGCGACTTCTACCTGGTGATACCCGCTCTGCAGATCCATGACGGAAAATACATTTGCACCTGGCAATTGATCGAGGGTATCCTGAATGTGCGGTAACGGGAAGAAATCCGGTTTTGTTATTGCGTTTAATCCGCGATAATCGATCCAAACCCTTGTTTCGGGTGGTTCACCCGGGTGGCGTTTCTTGTCGACCATGACGATGGGTGCCGACCACGGCGAGCTAGAGAGTTGGATAATTTTTTGGTCTAACATTTTGTCTATTTCCTTTTCCAATATTTCGCGTTTTGCAAGCGGCACACGATATGGGCGTTTGGCTATAGGATGATTGTTTTCCTCTATTATAATATTATGTTTCACGGTCTTTGTATGTGTTAGCTATTACGTTGGTGTTAAAAATACGTCTGTGTATCTACGTATGAAGTCTTGGAAGCATTGTATTTTTTCTGCCTCTGGATTTATTTTAAATACAGCGTCTGCAACTGTTTCATTTTGCGTTGCCTTCAACTTTGTTGCATTTATGCTTTCTATAATCTGACCACTTGTGCCTTTTGCAATGCAAGTTTTCTTTTTAACTTTTATTGGTCTGTCGGTTACATTAATTAATCGTATGGGCACGATCGTGTTACTTTTGCACAGGATTTTTGCTCCTAAAAGACCACAGTCTAGAGGTATTTCAGGGTCTATTATCAGTAACTCGCTGTCTGTGCATTTTTCTGTCATTCGGCCCCTTATTACTGCTTCACTGTAAGCTGGTATGTCGACGTCTGTTATCGTAAGTATAGGAATTTCTATTTTTTCTTCTTTGGATTCTTGATACATTGTAGGATTCTGGTTACTGTAGGTTGGTTGGCAATTAGTTTGTTCTTGTTCGTTATAGTCGCTGTCGTGTCGTATCTTTGTTTTTAATTCGCCTTCCCAACAATGTATCATGTTAATATTTAAGCTTAAGTCATTAGTTTCACGAGTGTCGTCTTTCTCAACTCTAGGTATGTTCTTGGGATTCGACGACAAATTTGCATGTACGTTTTTATTGCTTCTTTGTTCATTCATGAGTCTTGAATTCTCATTATTTTCAAATGGGATAATCTTGTTATTGTGGCTTATATGCGGAAAATCTAAATCAACTTTATCAGTAGAGCGAGGAAATTCTTTAGTAGCATTGTGGCTTGACGAAAAATCTCTTAAAATATCATAGTTAATACGCGGAAAATTATCATTAATACACGAAAAATCAATTTAATCATCGCAAACACGCGGAAACTTATTATAAACATCACAGCTTGGCGGAAAATCATCGCTAACATAACAAAAATCACTTCAATCATCGCTGACACGCGGAAAATCATTAATAACATTATCACTTGGTGGAAAATAATCGCACGAAAAATCAATTAAATCATTGCAAACACGCGGAAAATTATTATCAACATCGTCACCTGACGAAAGATCTTTCTTAAAATCATCTCTAACACGAGAAAAATCAATTAAATCATCGCTTACACGCGGAAAATTATGATCAACATCGTCACCTGACGGGAAATCTTTCTTAAAATCATCTCTAACACGAGGAAAATCAATTAAATCATTGCTTACACGCGGAAAATTATTATCAACATCGTCACCTGACGGAAAATCTTCCTTAGTCATCTCTAACACGAGGAAAATCAATTAAATCATCTCTTACAAGCGGAAAATGACAAAACTAATCATCAAAATCATTATTAACACAGCCATCTGGCGGAAAATCTTTAAATTCAGCAACCTTGCGGAAAATCCTTAATAAATTCGTCGCTACTACGCAAATTGTCAATTAACTCATCTTTGTTAGTCACCTCACAATTATTTATTTTGTCTCGTCTCTCGTCTCGTTTCGTCATGCTTATCATCATTAAATTATTGTAAATCACATTATCTGTAACTTCCTTTTTATCGATATTCTTGTTTGTTATTATTTCATCATCCCTACTCCAGTCATCATCTTCATTTATATTGGTAGTCTCTTCTTCGGTATCTTCAAAATAAAATGTATCTACACACGTATTTATTTCTTCGAAAGTATCCTCTTTTTCAGACTCTATTTCGGGGCTTTCCCGCCCCATGGAAAAAATTTCATATCTGGTGTATTCTAAAAATCCTACTTTATTCTCGCATAATCTTAGTTGGCATTTAATTCCTGCTATAATTAATGTTCCATCATCTAATTCTATTTTGGTTTTATTTGCTATCAAAAAATCAAGTACAAGGACGTAGTCTGTTGTAATACCGGGTCGTGAGTCAATTAAAAATGAATATTCAATTATTTTTTTCATTTGTTAATTCAATTTCGCTGTCTACATCTGATTTATCTCCAGTGTTTATTTTTTTCCTAAAATTTTTATGCAAATTGTGCCGCTTTTAGAATTGTTACAAAGGAAATGGCTCAGCACACCATGTATGACCATTCCTACATCCGCCCTTAATTTTAACATTGCCATTCTTAATTGTCCACGGAGGGGCGTCGTTGCCCCGTGGACGGTTGAGCGTTTAAATTTTCACGGCAATCTGGTGCGATGTGTGCCAATTTTTTACATTTAAGGCACGTTGCTTTTTCGCATTGTCGCAACGTATGATTTTCACTGCCATATACCGGGCATCCATAATTTCGGTTTTCGTTAATATTAAATCTATTCTCGCGTTGGTTATATCCGTTACGACGTTGTTCGTTTCTTTCATCTACTCGTGCGCGACTGTCTTCGCGCCGACGGTCATTACCATAGCTATTATAATTGTTGTTGCGCCGATTGTAATTATTATAACCTGTATTGTTACGGGCATAATTTTGCCTATTATCTTCTGGATAGTATCTTTGAATGCATTTTTATTGAATTGATTATCACGATAAGTTTCGCGATAGTTGATTGGGTGTCGGACTTCTATAATTTTGATACCTGTTGTTATTACGTGTTTCATAATTACGTTGCCAATCTCTACTTGAATTGCGATTCATATTTTCATAATGCGCGTATTCATTTTGTGCAGTAATCTTATTTAATGTTCTTTTATTATTTTCATCACGTTGCCTTTCCGGTGATTCATATCTGTCCTTGTTTGATTTTTTCTCTCCAACTCCCATTGCTGCTACTTCATGGATGACAGTACTAATCTTCTCCATGCTCTTTTCCCATAGTACAGCTCTGTCTAAGGCTTCCAGGAATGTTTTTGGTTGAAACATTTTAACTTGTATTTGGCATTCCGGTTGTAGACCTGCTATGAAAAATGCTAACGCGTTCTTTTTAATTTGTTCTTCCCTAAACGGGACATTTTGTACACTTTAATTTCTGGTGCTGACTGGATCGCTAATTTTCTGATCCGAATAGAAAAATCTTTCACGCTTTCTCCAAGTTTTTGTTTGCTGGCGCTAATTCGAGTAAAGCGTCGGTTTGTGAAAGCTCCTTTCCAAATTGACAAATAAGCGCATTTTTTAATTCTTGAAACGTGACATTTGTACCGTTGAGTCCTGGTTCCGCGTCTAATAAGTCTAATGCTTTTCCATTTAGTCGCATCCCAACGACTGCTTTTACTGCCTTTACTTTTTCGGACCATTCCGAAGCGATTGAAGTTTGTTCAACAATTTAAAAAAATTTATCGGCTGAAAGCGAATTTTGTTTTGAACCGCACCAGGGTCGTAGGACACGCGTAATGCTGGTGCGGTTGGCGGCTGCGCTAATCTAAGTGGTGGTTGTGTTCCCGTACCACCGGTAGTTTGATTGTAGTTGGTTGCCATTGTTTAAATGAAAAATAGTTTTTAATACCTAACTAGAACTTTCTGAACACACCTGACACCAATGTGATATCCTCGTTTTTCTTTGTTTACTTTATTAACTATTTATTTGATCTTTGCTTTGAATGCGATTGAAATGAAATGATTAATTAAATGAAAAAAAGAATTGAGATGAAATGCATGAAGTTTTAATTTTATTTTGAACTTTGAAGCGAGCGGTTGGCGAGTGTAACTTGATCGTGTCGTGATGACGCTGTTCGTATGGTGGTAGTAGTGAGTTTTACTACTGGAAGCGCGCGCTTGTGTTTTAGCGTGTGACACGGAGATGAAGTTGTTGGACGTATAGACAGCGCTGCACTCTGCAGACGAATGCGTTTTGAAGCTGAATTTGGAATGAATCTTGATGTGTATCGAATTAAAACTGAATTTAGAATGAATTGTCTTCCTCAGTTAACAGGCTCTTTATATAGTACTTTTGCTGCCCCGTGTGTGACTTAGATAAGTGGTGGATATTTGCTATCTCACCAATATCGAAGCTATTTGATTGAACTTCTAGTTAGAAGACCAATAGCAATTGGTTTTACTACTTGTTGCATCAGCCAATTAGAGAAGAGCGTATCTTACTTAGTGATAATTTCTTCGTAAGCTCAAACTGCTTCCAAGAACTTGCGTTTTTTACGCTGAGACTGATTGCTATGCGGTAAGTTCTATGAACTTAACATAAAGAATGGAATGCGAATTTTTTTACGCCTGGATAATTTTCATATTTTGTGTTCTAAAAATGTAACGCATTAAGCAGGGGTAAAGAACATAGTTTAAAAAATGCAGTGTGCATTCTTTTCGTGAGTAATTTTTACGTTTTGTGTTTAGGAATGCAATATAAGCTAGTTCAGAGAATTTAGTTTTAATTAAGGAATGCACTATGCATTTTTATGTCTAGATAATTTTTACGCTTGCAATTAGGAATGCAAGGTATCAACCCAAGTTAATGAACTTTGCTGAATTTTTGTTTCACAGTCTGAACGTACGGTGAGGGGCATCACAACTTGAACAAGTTTGGTGGGTAAGTTTTTCTCGTGTAGCATTGTCATTATGTCTCGCATTCTTACCTCGGTCGAAGGCGTTGGTCAGGTCGATAAAGCACATAAACGCCGACTATTCTATGGATTTTTCGACTATTTGTCGCAGAACGAAAATGGCATCCACACAGGATCTTCCTCTTCTGAACCCTTGTTGTTCATCTTCATTTCTTGTAAAAGATGTAATTTTGTTGCAGATAATTTTTGTTGTAAGTTTTAATGTTGTGTCTAGTAGGTTTATTCCTCCGTAGTTGGCATTGTTGGCAGGTTCTTTCTTACATCCTTTCTTGAATATTAGGATTGTAATACTTGTCTTCCATATGCTTGGTATTTCTGTATCAGTATCTTAAGTTCCTGTGTAAACTGTTGTCCTCCATATTTCAGTAATTCATTCTGTATTTTGCCTGGAGATTTTCATCTACTTCTTGCGTGGTTATTTCTACGATCGTCTTTATCTCTGTGATATTAGTGTCGACCAGGTGCTGATCGTTACTTAGTTTGAGTTGTTGTTGAAATTTTTCCCATGTCTCCACTGGTATTTGGTTTACTTCTCTGAGTTTTCCGATTTCCTTCCTTTGTTTTCTTATTATTCGCCAGATTTGCTTTTGGGTTGCATAGCAATCTCCCTCTAGTTTTCGTGAGAAATTTTCCCAGTGGTCTTTTTACTTTCTGGCCACATACTGAAGGTATGTAGGCATAAGAAAGTAAGGTGATCATGAAAAAAATTAAAGTCTTATTTTTCCCTGATTCGTGGAGATCCGTTGACCCCAGGTCAAAAATCGCCTTTTTGGTCTGAGGTGTATGGCTGTATGTCTGTCTGTGTGTATACAAAATTGGGCAAACCAAGCATCGTATCGGACTGAAATTTGGTATCTGGGCAGCTATTCCTCTCGATTGAACCTGGAGTAAAAAGAAACAAAATCGGCTGGTAAAGAAGACACCTTTACCCGTAGGCCAAAACGTCCAACTCGCTAAATATTGTAGCATAAAAGTATCTATATAATCTCCGAATTAGTTTTCAATTGTAGTGGATATGGCCGGAAAGTTGTGCGGTGCGAACCCGTAC
>JARJEB010017223.1:0-11316 GCA_030264535.1 Liometoxenus newtonarum | reverse complement strand
TATGAGATACATGTTAAATAAATGTCTTAACTTTTGTTTTGTTTTTTAAATTCGTATTATTATTTTTCTTATTCTGGCCCCGGCCCCCCTGAGAAAATCATAAAGTCGGCGCCTATGGTTCTTACTATTCTTCTTTGTACGATTCACGAATAGCTCTAGGATATTAACCAACAAGTTGTTAAACTAAACTCAGAAATACAACACGGCAAATGGTAAAATAAAAAATACAATTACAAAAAAAAATAAAGATTTCAGTTTACAGTTATCCGGAATGGGTCTCATGCAGTCTTACCAACATAGGTATTTCAAACGTATGCATGAAAGAGATACAAAATTGTTGATACTATATTGACAGTATAGTGGTAGTAGTACTAGTACTAAAACGAACTGGCGAAATGGTCAGAGAAAGTCAAAGTTCTCCACGGTGTCTAAGCGAATTCTATCTTTCCTCTACTATTATTTTATTTTAACTTTACTATTTGCAACTTAACAAAACTTAACTTAACAAAATACGAGACAAATAAGACTCTGATTTTTTTCATGATCACCTATCTTTCCTATACCTACATATAGCTTCGGTATGTGGCCGGTCGGAAAGTAAAAACATTGAATATTTGTTGTTGTTTGTTGTTATTGTTGTTATTTGTTAACAAATATTTATCTCTCGTCGCCATCACAAATTGTGAGGGCATTTGTATGTTCTTATTTTTATCATAAATCTGATTTTAAATCTGATTTTTGAACGAATTTGTTTGTGAGCTTCTAAAATAGGATTAAACATATTTCAAGTTGTAGTTCAAATCTTCACTTGAACGGAAATTGTAATTGTGCTTTAACTTGTTAATGCTATTACAAACTATTATTAATTTCAAATAATGTGTTTTCTTTTTATAGGGCACGAAAGTATGGATTCCTCATCCAGAACAGATATGGGAGGGCGCCGAACTATTAGAAAATTATATTCCATCAAAGAAATCCCTTCAGTTCCTGACTGACAACAAACAAAAGAAAACGCTATCCATCAATAGCGAAAAGGATTTACCCTATTTACGGAATCCACAAATATTGATTGGCGAAAATGATCTCACTTCGTTATCGTATCTGCACGAACCTGCCGTGCTTTACAACCTGCAGGTACGATTCTGTCAGCACAGATACATTTATACCTATTGTGGGATTGTTTTGGTTGCCATCAACCCATATGATGAATTGCCCATATACGGTAAGTACTTATATATGTCCAATTCAAATTTTTGATAATTTTAAACATATTTGTTAATGTGATGTATGTATGGTTGCATATGTATAAAACACTGCAACTACTTAAAGACTTATGTCGTTTTCGAGTTATATGCACTCGGGGGGTCTGTTTGCACCGAGTGCAGGTCTGAGTGTTCGACGTAGAATTTTTAATGTTGCGCTATGGGAGTCCCGAATGTTCGACTAACCCAGTGCATGCACTCAGTGCAGTCTGCCCCAAGTTTTAAGTTCAGTGCGCAGATCGTTTTATAGGTTAATGTTATGACATTGACCAAAGCATTGACAGGTCAACAGGTCAACCAAACCAGCATAATAGAAGTTTCGGTTAAAATATGCATCAAGATGCACTAGAATGCTATTGCATATTCGGTTTTATCCAGTACATGCACTTACCTAACCTAGCACCACTCGCCAAGTGCAGTTCTGCCCGAGTGCATATAAGTCAAAAACGCTATTAATTGTAAAAGATGATGTGAGATTTTAAAGAACACGCTGTATACGATCACATACACTTAAGAAAACTTTTGAATTCTATCTATAATTATACAAACTTATCTTATGTAAGTAGGAAATAAAATTGTATAAAATGAAAGTCGTCAAAGGTGCGTTCCATTTGAACTCTTACCCGCTTTATGTGCTTATAAACCTCGTTATATCGTGTGTAAACGTGAGTGCTCAAATGAACGCAGCCCAAGATAATTAGAATAAAATGAAAATGCATGCAGCTCAATGAATGATTAGGATTTGGTGATATAATAACTTGTGAATCAGAACATTTTGAATTCAATGTAAGAAGCATGATTAACTAAAAGAAAAGAAAATTGAGAATTGTATTTGATTCGTATGTGAAGAACATGAAGATGCCAATACCTAATATATCTAGAAATGAAAGTGTTTTTTTTTTCTTGTTAGGAAGCAAATTACAACGAAACAAAAAGAAAAGAAAAGAAAAGAAAAAGTCGATTAAGATGAGGGTGGGAATGAGAATCCGTACTTCTTTTTGTGAAATGAAATTGCTAATTATCCTCAAAGATATAAGATATAATTAAAACTTTTTTCACTCCTTTTATGAATGCTGTCCCGTTATAACATTAATTTTAATTATTTTGCTATTAAAATAATGAAAGTAGTACTTATATAGTACTTAGATCGATATAAATGTACAACTTATGCATAAGTAAAAAGATACTTATGCAATTTAATAAATATCACTTGCATAATTTTAACCGCTATAATGTTCACCTCAAATAATTATGCAATATCTATATCTCTAATTACATTTCTCGATTGATCAAATTGCAGATACTGATACAATTCACACATATCGAGGGCAACCAATGGGCGATTTGGATCCGCACATTTTTGCCGTCGCCGAAGACGCATACACCCAATTGGAACGGGAACAACGGGATCAAAGTATAATTGTATCGGGCGAGTCTGGCGCCGGCAAGACGGTTAGCGCGAAATATGCCATGCGATATTTTGCTACTGTTGGGGGCAACGCCACCGAAACCCACATCGAAAAGAAAGTACTTGCCAGTAGTCCGATCATGGAGGTATGTGTTATCATTGTTATCAATTTGACTTTCCCCTATGGATTCGAAAATTTCTAATTTTTCTCAATTTCTCATTTGTAGGCAATAGGAAATGCGAAAACAACACGCAACGATAATAGTTCCCGTTTTGGTAAATTCATCGAGTTGCAATTTAACAAGGTGAACAATATTAGTGGTGCTTCGATGCGCACCTACCTGCTGGAGAAGTCACGTGTTGTTTTCCAAGCGCCTGATGAAAGAAATTATCACATCTTTTATCAGTTATGTTCAGCGAGGAAATTGTTACCACATTTGCACCTTGAGGACTGCACCGAGTTTTTCTATTTGTCACAAGGAAACAGTCCATTGGTCGATGGCGTTGACGATTTTTCAGCGTACGAAGAAACAATGAACGCGTTAAGTTTGCTTGGTTTCAAGGACGACGAAATTGCGAATGTATTTAAGATTATTGCATCAATTTTACATCTGGGAAATATTGAATTTAAAGAATGCATCATCCAACAAGAGAATGAACAAGATCAAGAAGGATGCTGTATTAAGGTATTCATCCATCCGTACAAATTCTAAGGGTGCAATTAGATTTCCGCCATAACTTTAAAATTTAAGGCCGATCCATTGCTTTCGAAATACCACTGTAAACTACTCAGAGTAGTTCCGATCTGATTAAAGTACTTCCTAACGACTCAGAGTAGTTAGAGTGACATATCGCACGCATAAAATTGATGCAATCATTGCACCCGGTGTAAATGTCATCACTGACAGCAAATAACCATAACCTTTTTGTTTTTTACTGTTTTTTTTTTTAGAAAAACGACAAACATTTAAAACATCTAGGAGATCTTTTGGGAATCAATACTGTAGAATTAGAACAATGGCTATGTATCAAAAAGATTGTCTCGATGCGAGAAATATTTCTGAAATCCATGTCAATACAAGAAGCAATACGTTCCCGTGACGCTTTGGCAAAACATATTTATTCGGAACTATTCAATTGGATCGTCATTATTATCAATAAAGCCTTAGAATCGAATATACCACGGCACAAATTCATCGGCGTGCTTGACATTTACGGCTTCGAAACCTTTGAAATCAATTCATTCGAACAGTTTTGCATTAATTACGCAAATGAGAAGCTCCAACAGCAATTCAACCTGCACGTTTTTAAATTGGAACAAGAAGAATATATTCGTGAAGAGATCGAATGGAAAATGATCGATTTTTACGACAATCAACCGTGCATCGATCTGATTGAAGCTAAATTGGGTATATTGGACTTGTTAGATGAGGAGTGCAGGGTAAGACTTATAGTGTTTTCGACTTACTGCACCAGACTGCACTAGTGCAGTCAGTGTGCACTGAACAAGTGTTCGGCTTATTTTTTCGATCACCAGTGCAGCCAGTTGCGCGTGTTCGCGTCTTATTTCAGTTGTTCAACTCAAGGACATGAAAATCATACTTTTGCAGTGCAGTCAGTGCAAGTTCAGAGCTGGTGCAGACCCAGTGGATATTTCTCAAGTGTCAGTGTATGCACTGAGTGCAGTAAGTTGGAAACGCCATTATATTATTTTCGACTTACTGACGAGTGCATGCACTGACACTAGAAAAATGTCAACTGGCTTTGAACCAGCTGTGAACTTGCACTGAATGCACTAGTGCAGTTGCAGTGTAGTGCAATAAGCGAAAACGCCATTATTTTCTATGAGTCTAGTTCGGAATTTAATGCATTTTTTTTGTTTTGTAGATGCCTAAAGGTAGTGATAGATCCTGGACAGAGAAATTGTACTCTAAATGCTCCAAATATTCTCATTTTGGTAAAGCACGGTTTGGTACTTCGGCTTTTATCATTAATCACTTTGCTGACAAAGTTCAATACGAAAGTAATGCATTTTTGGAGAAGAATCGTGATACTGTTATTGAAGAACAAATTAATGTTATCAAGAATGGTAGTAATGAACTACTCCGAAGATTATTTGGCGTTGAACAAGTGAAACATGGAGTTAAACCAGGAGCGAGATTGAAAGTTATATCAGCCAAGCCAACAGCTGTATCAACAAAATTCCAAAAGAAAACTGTTGGTTCTCAGTTCCGCGATTCTCTCAACATGCTCATGAGCACTTTGAATGCAACAACTCCACACTATGTTCGTTGTATAAAACCGAATGATGTAAAAGCGTCGTTTGATTTTAATCATAAAAGGGCTGTTGAACAGTTGCGAGCCTGTGGCGTTTTGGAAACGATACGTATTTCGAGTGCCGGTTTTCCCAGTCGATGGACTTACTCGGACTTCTTTTATCGTTATAGAGTTTTGTGTAAATTCAAAGATATTAATCGTAATGATATGAAGATAACCTGCCAGAATATTTTATCGCAGTACATAAAAAATGACGATATGTATCAGTTCGGGAAGACGAAGATATTCTTTAGGGCGGGACAAGTTGCGTACTTGGAAAAATTGAGGGCCGACAAATTGAGGAAGTGTTGTATTATTATGCAGAGTACGATCAGGGCTTTCATTGGGAGAAAGAAGTATTTGAGGATTAAGAAGGCTGTTTATGGTTTGCAACGATATGCTCGTGGATATTTGGCTAGAAGGTACAAATTCAATTTTCTAATTAAACTCCTGCCTGGATGTTCAATAAGTTTTGTTTTAGGTTGGCTGATAAGTTGCGAAGAAACAAAGCTGCAATCACAATACAACGTTATATGAGAGGTTGGATCAGAAGAACTCAGTATCAGAAGAAGAAGCATCTTGCTATCAATTTGCAACGATTTTCACGAGGATTTTTGGCTAGGAGGAAGTTCATGGCGCTCAAATACAATGCTAAGGTAATTGTTTTTTTTTTTTTGGAGATTTTACCAAATTGTATTCGTAATTGTCTCTTTTAGGCTTTAATTATTCAACGACATTTCCGTGGTTGGTTGGGCAGACGCTCGATGCTCAAACGCAAGCGACAAATCGTTCTTTGTCAAGCAACCGTCCGACGTTTCCTTGCCCGTCGTAAATACAAACGGCTTCGAATTGAAGCTAGATCAATTGAACACGTCAAGAAACTGAATAAGGGCTTAGAAAATAAAATTTTCACTCTCCAACAGAAAATTGAAGATCTTAATGCATATAAAACCGAAGCACTGCAAGCACAAAATGAAATAAACGAGTTGAAGAACCGTATGCTCACATTCAAAGCCATGGAAGTGGAAATTAGAAATATGAAAACCGTTCTGGTTAAGAAAAACGAGTCTATTAAAGGACTCGAAGAAAATGTGAAGAAGGAACAAAGTGAAAAGATGGATCTAATCAATGATCAAGAAAAATACCAGAAAGAAATTGATGAGGAACGCAACCACTGGATCGAAGAAACAAGTAAATTGCGTAAGGAACTGGACAATATTAACGAAGTGCTTAAAACAAGTGAAAAGGGTACCGAGGAGAAAATTAAAGTACGACTCGAAGAGGAAAAACTTTTGCTTCAAAAACAACAGGATAATGAGACAGTGGCCTATCAAAGGTTACTAGAAGAATATAATAATTTAGAGACGTATTGTGAGAATCTCCAATCGCAATTGCAAGACCAAAATCGCACAAGTTACAATCATGTGAGGAATTTGAGTGACTTAAGTTCGCTTACTGTAACTGATGATAATCAATCTTCTGAGTTTCCTGATAATGGATATGGCTCGGTTAAGTCGACCAGTTCAAGCATTTCACACGCAAAATTGGAAAATATTGAATGGAAGAATGAACAAGGAGCTGAAAGCCAACCATCAAGCTCCAGCAGTTCGGAAAATACAAAATTCGAAAGTAACAAAATGGATGTCGCTTTGGTATTGAAGCTGCAACATAAATTGGCTGAAGTGGAACGCGAGAAAGGCCGATTGCAGAAACGTTTGGATGATTTAGAATTGTCACCGAGAACTGAAAATGCCGAAAAGTTGTTGAACGATTCGATCAAGATATCCGAATTGGAATTATGTAATTCCAATTTGAAATCACATCTCATGGAACTGCGTCGTTCCGTTGAGGACGGAAGTGGGAAGAATCAGTTGTTGCTGCAATTGCAGAGTCTTCAGACTGAATTGGATCGTAAGTCGGAAGAAATTATTCAGTTGAAGAGCGTATTGAGCAATCAGACTAATAATTTGAAGACATTGGTCAGTTCGAAATCACGTACCGGCGAATATATCAATGAAGATGGCGAGTTGGCACTTGCGTATGAAACACAAAAGACAATTAATAAACAATTGGAGTTGGAATTGCAGGATGAAAAAGTCAAGTATAAGGCTCACGAAAAGGAATACAAGCTGGAGATTGATAAACTACGTGAAGATAATGAACGGCAACAAAAAATACTATCCGCTAACTTACAAACGACGCCACAATCACAAACCGAAGCCTTTATGCAACTGGAAATAACACGATTAACGGGAGAAAATCTACATTTGGTCGACACCAATGACTTATTAAATGAACAAGTGCGGAAACTCAAGAAACAAGTGAAAGTGTTAACGAAAAAATTACAAGATATTGGTATCGATCTGGATGAAATATTAACCAACGACAATCCAAGGCCTGTACAAAAGCACACACGAAACATGCCCACTATTAAAAAGAGGGATAAAGGATTCAAAGGAATGTTTGCCTATAAAGATGGACTTGAACGTGATGTGATGAAAGCGTTAATTCTAGGTTTGAAAACTTTTTTTGTTAAAAAATAAATCAATTTTACACGGAGTTACGGAGTTACACCCAATTTACTGCTTACAATGGCGGTAGCAGTTTGTCAATGGTAAATCGAATTACAGGTCGAAACAGTCTGTCCATGGCTGAGTGTGATACTGATCTGAGAGTGTTTGACTGACCATTTGGATGTAACTCCCGCTTAATTTGATTTATTTTGAAACTTTTTTTTTGGGAATTTGCGTGTTTATTACTTTATTTGATTGCTTTTAGATTTAAAACCACGCACTGCTGTAACACTCCTACCAGGTCTTCCCGCATATATCATTTTTATGTGCGTTCGTCATACTGATTACACTGACAACGAAGAAAAAGTGAGAACACTCTTATCGTCCTTTGCCAATGCTGTAAAGAAAGTGATAAAGCGGCGCAATGAAGATATCGAGACGAAAGTTCTATGGCTCTCTAATACTTTGCGCTTATTGCACAACATGAAGCAGTACAGTGGCGACGCGAGTTATATGAAATTAAACACAGATACACAGAATGAACAACGTTTGAGGAATTTTGATCTGTCCGAGTATCGACAACTGATTGCAGATATGGGTGTGTGGATATACCAATGTAAGTGATGAACACATCCATGAAAGGAGATTTTCGATTTGACTCGACTTTTTGTTTTTTAGTATTGTTGGACCAAATGAAAGAACGCATTCAACCGTTAATTGTTCCGGCAATTTTGGAACATGAAGAAATTCAAGGATTAACTGGCGGAAAGCCAGGTTTTAGAAAACGCGCGACTAGTGTTGCTGAAAGTCCTGTAGAAACCGTCAAGCCTACAACTGCATTGCTACAAGAACTCACCTCTAAGCATAAGATTTTAAATTTCTACGGAGTCGATCCCGATGTGATATCGCAGATATTCAAACAAATTTACTATTTTATTTGTGCATCCAGTTTAAACAATTTACTGTTACGCAAGGAACTTTGTCATTGGTCGAAAGGATTCCAAATACGACACAATCTTTCACACTTTGAAATGTGGACAAGAGAAAAACAGCTAGACGTATGTCATTATTATAGTGATGGCATTTGCACCGGGTGCAAACGTTTATGCATAACATGCGTCAGATTAAAAGGGAGGGGGAATTTCAGGGGGCAAATGTTTGATTACACCCGGTGCAAACGGTTGGAAACGTGCAAACCGGCTTGTCATCACTGGTCATTAATAAAGCAAACCAATTTCGATGTATTCCATGTATCAGATGAAATTAAAACTTTTCGTTGTTTTAGGAGGTTTCGATTCAAGCATCTCTTCAACCGATAATTCAAGCAGCTCATTTACTACAAGCGCGTAAACACGAAGAAGATGTTGATAGTGTTTGTGAGATGTGTAGTGCTTTAACATCGATGCAAATTTGTAAAATATTAACTTTATATACACCTGTGGATGAGTTTGAACAACGCGTTTCACCTACATTTATACGTAATGTGAAAGTTAAATTAGAAGCACGTGGCTCACAAGAAGATCAATCGGTAAATTATCCCAAAAAACACAATTTACGAAATCATGAAACTTAACATTATTTACAATTACGAAATGTATTTAGGAAGGCTTAATATCTTCTTTGGTAGAACACTGCACTAGAAATGCAGAGGTACGAGTTCGAACCTCGTCGAGAGAGAAAATATGAACGAAACAAAAATTTTCACCGTGAGATTAAGCCTTCCTAAATGTAATTCATATTCAAATTGTACACTAAAATTATTTGTTATTTTTTTTTGATTACAGAGTGTTTTATTGGATACTAAGTTCAACTATGCCATTCGTTTTCCGTTTACCCCATCAGTGATTTGTTTGGAAGATATCGAAATACCTGAAGCTATTACTCTACCAATGCTTGAAAAATTATAAATTAAAGTGACACCTCAATGTTGTGTATTGGAGAATTATTGAAGTTTTAGATAGAATTGCTTTAAATTTAGTCTAATAACCTAATGACGTAATTAGTTTGCACGAGTAGTGACGATGGTCATTGAGAAATCATTAAATAACTAAATAAATAAGTAAATAAGTGGAATATACAATGAACTTGGGCACATTAATAAAAAAAAGTACTAATTAATTAGTCAAAATTAAAAAATCTAAATAATAAATCAACCATGTTTCTAATAATTCTAAATTCATTAGTTAAACTTTCAACATTATTTTGCTTGAAAAGTCAAAACGAAAACAATACCAAGCCTGTAAAGATGATAACGAAATAATTAAAGGTCACATTTATATACCTAAAATGCATTAAAAATGCATATA
This sequence comes from Liometoxenus newtonarum, assembly GCA_030264535.1. Classification (NCBI taxonomy): domain Eukaryota; kingdom Metazoa; phylum Arthropoda; class Insecta; order Coleoptera; family Staphylinidae; genus Liometoxenus; species Liometoxenus newtonarum. The sequence continues at coordinate 1,511 of JARJEB010017223.1, read as the reverse complement.
AATAATTTAATTATAGTCAAAGACAATTAATTATATAAATTTAAAACCTTTTAGTGAGAAATAGTATTAGGTAATTTGTAAAATATATATTTTTGTTATAAATTTCTATTCGATTTTGTTCAAACTTCAAACTATTTACGTTTTCATTAATTTTCGAATATTTCACCAAAAAAGTTTCAATTCCAATAATTGTGTTATTTAAAATTTTATATTTGAGTGCCATATATACAATATATTCTTTCGAATTGTTTTAATGAAATTATGAATGTGAGATTATCAAGTCAAATGAAAACTTACTAGCCAATTTTAATTGCAATAATTTTATGAACCTAAACTAAAACATATCTATTTCTTTTTTGTTTGTGTTTATATGTTGATCATGATCTTTTTTAAATTAAGTCTTTAATGGAATTTGATGCAAAAATAGTAAAGATAACGAAAATGAATCAAAAACTAAGAATCTTGGCAGTGGTTTACTTGCAAAATTCACAAATTTAGGTCAGAATTTCAAGTCACGACAAGAACTTTTGATGAAAACTAACAACATGTGCATGAGCTGAATCTGTGAATAATTATGATTGTGATAGATTTTTGTTAAATGTTGGCAAGATATTAAGAATTTATGGAATGTTATAGAAGTGGTAGATGTGTAAATCAATAAGTAATTTTAAAGGGACAGTTAAAAAAAGATTGCAAAATGCAGCTATCAACTGTTATAAAGTAATATAAAAATGAGTAGAGAAATATTTATATTTATCGAAGAATCCTTATTGATTATTAATTAGAAACATTCGTTTCCTTGTTAATTGAGAACAAATTGAATGAAAACTTGAAATTTAAAATTTTACTGATGTTGGAAAGAAGTTTCAGAACATTAAATGTATGAAACCAAAAAAATTTTAAACTAAGCAAACCAAACTTGAGGATTATTTAAATAACCGAATAAAACTACAAATTAACTGTAGATATTAGAGAAAAATATATTTTCTGTTATGTACCTACGTACTATTTGGGTACAAAAGCATATATCTCTGTTAATGGTGATGTGAAGAAATGTATTATAAAATAATATAAAAATACTGTTGAGTATTTAGAAAAAAGATTCCAGATATTTATGAAGAATATATATGTAATTAATAAACGTACTGACGTACTTAAAAGTTTATTCAGTTTATTGTTTGTTATGATGTATTGATGAGTTGTTAATCCGTTAATTTCGTGTCTATCCAAAGATTTGTTGAATAAAAGTAAATTATGATGATAACATTTCCTGAATTTCAAACATCATGAAAACCGAAAACTTATCTTGAGTTATCAATCATTGCATTGGGCAGCGAAACGATCGACAAATGATAAATGGTGTATTATTTGAGAATGATATTTGCACGTGAATCATAATAGTATATTATTCAATGAGCCCATAATGCAGGCTATTATACGCGAGGGCAAGTTTACGTAACGAGGCGAAGCGAAGCGAGCCGAGTGTAGTAAAGCCCGAGCGTATAATAAAT
>JARJEB010017188.1:0-15619 GCA_030264535.1 Liometoxenus newtonarum | reverse complement strand
GCAGTTAACCAACTTAACATTAACTCGAAAACTCTGGGTCAGTAACTCAGATATGTACGGCCGTTTCGTTCTATAAGAACTCATCAGCATGCCTGTGAGTGTGATACTGATTTTTCAAGCCAAAGTCGCGCTTTTTAGGGTCGAAACTACCGGATATTGTTCAATAGACGTAAAAATATATTATAATAATCTTTTTATGCGTAATAGATTTTTTTTAAATAATCCTAATTTTAGACCATTACGATTACTCATTAGACTTGTCCATTAGGCGTGATGGTATTGAGGGTTCAATATATTTGCTAAGACACGACCAATATGTTCTTGGTGTGTTTCGTTTTCAATATTTCCTTATGGCTAATTTTTGTTTGAAGAGTGCTAGATTTTAAAAGTCATCTCGTTAGACGCTAATACTCGAACTGACATTTGTGCAAAACTTTAACCACAAATACCTTGAAAACTAGATATTAATTCTACAGTGAAGAAACAAGAAAAATACTTATTCTTAATACTTATTTTAAATGGCATTCAATTTTTTTCATATTACATCAGGCAGGATTACTTTGAAGTGTTCATATACTCGACTTCATGAATTTTCTCGGACATAGTGTATGTGCAAAAAGAAAATATAAGGAAATGAGTAGTAAGGCATCTTATGTCTGTTTCTGGGGCCATGTGCCACATGTTTTCATCACTGGTGCGGTTTTGGTTAACTTCGAAATGCATAATTGCATAATTACAAACTGTCTGAGATTCGCTCCTTGTAATATTTTATGTTAAACTGTTACAGTTATTTATTATTGATAGATCTAAGCATCATAAATAATCTGAAGAGTTAAGAAGACACTCTTAGTTTCTTCAACTTTAAATATACATCGAATTCTTCAATAATGACCAAGTATCTTGACCTTTTCTTTATTGCTTTGTGTTAACTTCCATAATAATGACATCATCTTTCTGCTATGCTATAGAAAATATTTTAAATATTCATTCAAGTGCAATAAATGCTTCGATTTTATTTTTATCTAGACTTTTATTTCAATCATTGTTCTTTAAACAAAATAATAATAACAATAAGTATAATGAACCAGTGTATATAAATATAAAAGTTTATATTATTTTAATCTAAACATCATGATTCAATTTTACGTTGACTTAAGAAAAAAAATTTATCAGCAAGCGATAAACGTGCAACGCCTGCTAAAACTGATGTTTTTACATTTATATTTATATACAAGTCATCGCAACGTCCTTGTGGTTTTGAAACAGAAAATGAAAATAATTTAAACAGCATTAAGTATAGAATAAGCACTTTATCAAACAATCGTTCGTTCATTTTGTGTGGGTGGCCTTATCTGAATTTAAATTATTAAAGTTAACATTATATTTCATTTGAGATTATTATATCTTGTGCGGTTCTTTCATACAACACAGGATTGGATTCAGTCAACTTTGGTGGAACGATATAGGTTTTGTTTCTGGTTGAAATTGTACTACTGGGGCTTGGGTATTAATGGAAAGTTAATTGGATCTGAATCCCTTCCCATTTTGAAATGTGGAAACACAAAATCTTAAACACTTATACAAAATGTTATTTGACGCTTCGGCACAAGAAAGAGTAATGAAGACGCCCAGCGCTGGACCGTTTGTGTTTTTTAGTCTCTTAGTTTCTGGCGTTTTTGGTGACAAATGGGAGAACTACGTTTATTAATAAATACGACCTTCCTGCTTTGCAGTTCAATTAACGGCACCTTCTCCACACTGATGAGGTCCAACAAGACCGAAACATGTCTGTGGATGGGGCCGTCGATCGAGCTGCAAAGCTGGAAGGTCGTATTTCTTTCATTCGAATACACGTTTGTGAGGTATAAGAGTCATTTATTCGTCTTATATATACAACCTTCTTCTTGGCATTTTACTTCGGAAAAAATGTATTGTTTAAAAATCGCGCTTGTTGGCCGTTCAGGATATTTTATGGAAAATAAATCGCGAACAGAGACTATTATTTCCTGCGTACATTTTTATTATTTCTACCTTTTTTTGACAAGTAACAACATTGACAACTGAGAGTAACGGCATGATCGTACAAATTACTTTGGTCGCGCCCACATCCCCACTCTGTTCCAGTCCGTCGGTGCGTCGTTAGCAATACAAATCCCCACTGCAGGAGTTTGTATCGTGTATCTTGCCCGCCGAGCATAGGAACATATCACATGCTATGTGTGCTCGATGGTAAAATAATCGCAAATTGACAACTGAGAGTAACGGCATGATCGTACAAATTACTTTGATCGCGCCCACATCCCCACTCCCTTCCAGTCCGCCGTTGCGTCGTTAGCAATACAAATCCCCACTGCAGGAGTTTGACTCGTTTATCTTACCCGTCAAACATAGAAACATATTACATGCTATGCTCGACGGTAAAATAATCGCACGGTATATAAAAGTTAGAGAAATTCATTGGATAGGGCAAAATTCATTGGATAGGGCAATTTGTACAGTACGTGCAACGTACCGTAGTGCGGTGACCGTTTGCACAACAATTATAGCATTTTGCATTTTATCTGCTTGTCCTTTATTCTATTCTTTTGTCTTGAATTTTAACATGTTAACATTAACAATCTGTTAACTATGTTCTTTCGAGATTTGTACATGTGTGTGTGTAGCATTTAACTATGTACATATCTATATGCAGGTACACTCATTCGTTTATTTTACGAATTACCTATTTCGTTTTTTCCATTTTGTATATAACACAGTATTTTGGTATTTGTTCCGCATCGTGTTTGTTTCTCTATTCTTGTCCTAGTATTAATTTAATAAATTTTAAACGTTTCATTGCTTAAATCGTTTTTGCGCTTTCGTCCTGATTTTTTTTTGTTATGTCCTTTTTTACTCTTTATTTGTACATTATACATAAAATAGGATTTGGCTTATCTTTTTCCGTCCTTTTCACTTCTACCTTTATTCCCATATATGTCCATCTCTTTCCTTTTTTCTCATTTAGATTTTCCATTCTTCGTGCTTCATTGCAGTTGCACTAAATGCAGTCCAATGCATTGCAATGTTTTATTTATACGCAAGTCCAAAATGTAAAATGTTTCCCATTCCTGTTACCTTATTCCTATTTGATATAACCAACCGTCGAACACATGGACCGAGTACCGTACACAAGGAGAATATCTTCGTAGTGGTAGATAGTGGGGTCTTTTCTTCTTCATCACAGTACTCAACTCACTCTGTATCGGCACTACGGTCGGTCGCTTGAGCTTGGGGAAGCTCTCGGCCGTTCCACCCGGCGACATCTGAAATTGCATTATTTGTCAGCACTACCGGGCCAAAACAACATATTACTGAATAAACCTAATACCGTTGAAATTAGTATGTATGCTAATACACTAAACATCGAAAACGGGACACGAATAAGTCTTATCCTAGTACCTTTAAACTTTATACATGCTAATACGACGAAGAAAATTTAATGGATTCTCTGCGTTCCATAGGTTTGCGGTCGCGTATTCTTATACTATTTCGTTTTCACATTGTGTTCACTTCCGACTCGGGAATTTCTTTATGTGTATTTGCACATTTGCAAATATAAGTCTCTTAGTAGCAGTCATTATATTATTATGTTACCGAAAGGTAGTATAAAAGGAAAAGGAGTAATGCGAAAGTAAATAAGTAGGTGGTAAATCGAATTGTCGTCGTCAAGTCGACCAGTTATATACTTCGTATTAACGACGAACTTGTTAATTCGATGCAATGCCATGCAAGAAGAGTTCTCGTTTTTAATGTGCTTTTCGTTTTCAGCAAGTCTAGGTATATAATAAGAATAAGACGAAGCTAGATTAAGAAATTCAAGTAGGTAACGTTAAGAAATGCGCGAAGAATTGAAGAAAATTGCGGTGGACTATCATATTACTTAGTCCAGCTCGAGTTCATCCCGTTTTGAGTACCAATGCCAGCCAGTTTGTTCATCAGAAGCGAATAAAGAAAATCTAAACGAAATATAAGCACAAATTGGAAATGAGATTAGGGACAAGACATAACAACGCGCGTCAATGATTAATTTATATCTACCAAGAAAATATCATTTTACAAATTGATGACGTTGTGCAAAAATAGGCTGAAATTATTTAATTATGTTATATTTTCATTTTTCAAGAAGTTTTAAAATATTTTCATATACTTATACTTCTATTCAAAGTTTGGTCTTTTATGTTGCTTGGTTAATATATGACTTCTATTAATTCAAGCAACATTTGCTTGATATAATTTATGACTTGTAATAATGAATATTTAGATTACTCTTGAGTACATAGTAATAAAAATTACAAAAGTAGATACCTGTATTTGGGAGCACAAAATTATGAAATCAGACAAAAATATAACTTCGCATATCTTCATATAGGGTGTGTATAAATTCGTGAATTAGTTTCTGGTTCTTCTTTGGACAATTCTGAAGAGAGTTTTTTTTTTCAACTAAACCATACTTGGACGCAATCGAAACTTCACAAAAGTCGCGGCTTTTTTTAATGAGGGCAATGAAACCAATAACTTTTGAGCAAATTACTAATTTCTTAGCCGAAATTCGTGACTTCAAACAAAGGCCAAAATTTTTTTTATTAATATTTTCCTTTCAGAATTGTCTAAAGAAGAACACTACCAGATGCTAAATCACGAATTTATAGACACCCTGTATATTTATTCCCTCTTCATGATTTAATCTTTAAAATACAGTATATCGCAAAAATCCAGACAAAATACAGTATATCGCAAAAATCCAGACAGACAAATGTTATCAGCGTAACTTTGCTTTTATCCGGGTTACCAATGTTAAAATATGATTTAGTCAAATCAACGGTTTATATACAATATGTTTCAATAATATATTCTTCTTCATTTATCCGCGATGGGGGATGGTTTGGGAGTTAGTGATCACTATGAGTAGAACTAATTGTAAAACCACAGGGCGTACGCAGGAATTTTTTTAGGGGTGTTCAATTTTTGAATGAGGGTCGAGGGGATGTTTTTATTTTTCTTTTTCAATTCTAAGCCGGGAAAATTAACAAATTCATATGCGCGGACATTTTGCACGGACACATTGTATAAAAAATTATCGGTTGAAGTTACGGTAGGTCGCAAATAAAAGTGTAAAATATGGAAATAATTCTATTAGGGAAAAAATGTAATTTGTCGGCATAATCTCTTTTTAACTTAATATCCTCAGTAATTTCTCGTTTGCTTATTCACTTGTTCCCCTGTCCAATTGTTCCATTTTTCTATGTTCCAATTCGATCTATATATTTCGTATATGCGAATCTATGCAGGTGTGGAACATGTACATCTGCCTAGTTGATGTTATGACCATTCGATCCAAATAACCAAAAACGCATAAATTCCAATTTGGTTTTGTTTTATGCGATTTAATGCGCATTAAAATTTATATTCTAGCAACATTTACGCAATACCTACAAACCTGGAAATGCATACATTGGATATAAATAAACGAAACACGAGACGTGCGAAAACTCAATACATATAAGTGTTGAACCGTAAAAAATAATGGAGATTTTTCGGTCAAAAATCATTGCTGTGAAATCGGAATATGATATGCTTTTTTGCTTTACGCGTGCTGGTTTTTTTGCAATTTTTTTGCATTTGTAGTTTCATGATGCCAATTTATGTGATTCAAAATATCATAATTTTAAAATCTTTTTGTAAAGCTTATTGCTCATGTTCTAATGTCCAGTTTTGCCAACTTGTTCGCTCATTTCGTCAATTGTTCCAATTTTAGAATAAACAATAAAATATAATTTACATATATTATAAAGAACAAAACGAAAACCTGAAATTATAAAAAGGCCTAAAACAAAAAGGAAAATCAATGAGTAAAACAACAAAAATAACAAAACACTAAAAATGCGAAATTAAAGTCAAACAAACGAACTCTTTGCTCTCTTTACTCTTTTTACTTTTTGCACAATGCAGTGCAAAGAGTGGTATGAACAACACGTAACAAAACCCCGGTTTTGTATATTTTTTTTTTCAGTTATTCGCGTTGTGTTTTTTGTGTGGGATAATTTTTTTGATACCTCGGTGTCGAACCACCGGAGCACTTGTATAATTTCAACTACAATTCGTTCCCGCCATATTACAGAGACGCAAAGAGCCCAACCAACTCTCGCGAAACAATAGCGAAATACAAAAGAAGCCTGAAACATGCATTAATTTCTAAGTTCGACTCGCTTACGACCAAACAAAACTGATATTGCTTTTTTGGGATGAAAAATATGCATCGGACGACGTACGAATTTCTTCTAATTTTCGTCCTGCTGGGAAACAGCGTTACACAAACAGGTAAATGTTCTAAATCTAAAACAAAAACCAAAAATCTTAAATTTCCAGCTAGTGTTGTGACTAAAACTTTTCGAAATTTTAAGTTATTATTTCAATTATGCATAATTCACTCATATTTCCAAAACTTTGATTATGGAAATAAATTATGAATAGTTGAACTTTTTACAAATGTGTTATCATATTTCTTTTCCAAACCTTGTATATTGTTATTGTATATTTCGCAACTAGTTGTGTTAAGAAGGGTCTTTTGCGAGCAAGAGCAAAGCGAGTGCGAGTATAATTAAACAAGCGCATTAAATTAAAAGTCTTCTAAAGCAAAAGTTGCGAATACATTTTTTTGCACATCCACATCATATTTCCGATATCTACAATATACCAGCTAGTCAAACGCAGAATCAAACGGGGAAATGTCAAACGCAAGTCACAGGCGGGGTTACTCGTCGAACAACATCAAGGCGTATACATAACCCAGACAACAAATTTTAGTAAAATCAGAGAACATTGAACGAGAAAGAAGGAGATGCATTGAAGTGTTACGTTATGGTTATAACGTAACAGTTTTATATGATAGTTGTGTTAGAGAATCCCAAATGCAATTGCGTTATTTAGCAGAAATTCTGTTGCATAACATGTGCATAATACACTGGGTGTGCACTAAAAGTATACCATTGTTATCTTAGTCGGAAAGTTAAAACTTGAAATATGTGCCCTATTTTTTTTCTGTTAATATGCATTTACAAAACACTTTTGAAAATTAGTTGAGATAAAAAAGAACTACGTTGTTTTCCTTCCCGCACTATATACTCCTCGACACTTCCAGATCTACATAATTTTCGATTTGGATCATTGTTTATTTAATTTTACATGGCATCGGTGGCATTTCATGTCTCAGCGCTCCAACACTTTCTGAATTAACCTAAAAGATTAATTATTTTCTTTTCTCATTTGCTTTACACTGCAGTGTAAACTGTAAAGAGTATACTTTGTTCTAACAGTTTGTGTACCAACAAGCAAAAATGGAACCAACAAATCTGATATTTTGCCACATTCCATACTATTTTAAAACCACCAAGATATATGCTAAAAATTAACGAATATTTAAACAATAACATTTCTTAGAATTTGGCCTGGAAAATCTGTTTACTTTTACATTTTAGATAATTTCAAAACAAACAACAGTTATTATAAACGACAATTATGTTGAGAAAATTCAACCTGAATTCTAGAATTGTTCTGATATGATGCTATGCATGTATTCATAAGTAGATATTTAAAAGTAAGTATATTAAAAATTTACATGAATTTCTCAAATATACTTCGTAGCGAAACATCTGTGGCGCCATACTGGCCCACGACCAAATTCGTTTAATCATTAGCTCGTTAGTTATGCGCCCAATGCCAATAATAATAAAATTCATATTTTACTCCAACACTTTACACGCATCTACACATTAATGCAACGTCATATTCATATCATTCAAGACATCTTGCAACTAACGAAATTGAAATTAACACTTCTCGTTGTAAGTTTGTAGAGACTATGTATATAAATATGTCATTTGTAATAAATGTGTTTTACATTTTCTATTTATAATTGTTACGTTGTAAGATTTACATTGAATTTGCTGTGGTGTTATTAACCATAGAATTAACATTCATTAAAGCAATGATATCATGTTCATTATAAACGCATTTAATTTGTGCACGACAGAAAGATTCAAAGAAATAACAAACCGTTCAATTGCGTTTATATAAGTATATTACGTAATAGGAGTGGAAGGTTTAGTAATCCGCGACTGTGCTATTGCATCTTTCCACTCGTATTACGTACTATACTTTTTCTACGACCAAACAATATAATAATTTTATAGACTCAAAGAAAACAAATCAGCTGAAACAATAAAGTTTGGACAACTCATAGAACAAGTGAGCTCATCTGGTTGCATGCATCCAGGCCAAGTTCAACTTTTGCGATTTACACAATTTAATAATTTTATAGACTGAAAGATAACAACCCAAATAAATTAATAAAGTGGGCACCACGGGTTCTATTACGATTAAGAGATTTTGATGATGTTACATTGCAGCTAAGTGAGGGTAAAAAAGTGTAACATTACCAGTTTCATTATGTAACACGTTGAACGTACTTAAAGACCTGTGTTCGGCGCCTGCTGTTTGTGCGTATTTGTCTATTTTCCGTAGTGGCTGTAGAAAAGAACGTTAATTTACTATTAACAGAAATTATTCAATTTTTATCTCTTATTCTGGAACCTCATAATTTTAATTCTATACGTAAAAACAAGGCCCTATACGATTTTGTTCAAATTTGTCAAAGAACTATTTATGATATAGTCCTTCTAAGCAAACAAGAGACTTGTTGCGCAACTTTGATATGACGCAGCAAATGCGCCCGAATTTTTAATATATACAAAAATTATGTATGTTTACTTAAAATCAAATCAGTGTCCTTATAAGTTATGACACACAGGGCTGATATCCTGTGATTGTATTATTGACTATCCGCAAAAATGTTAAAATATAGTTCGCATATTTTCCGCGGCTTATTTTTGTTTCCAGAATCTCTGTAATTCGCTTTGTTTCTGAAATAATAAGTATATTTCAAAATAAAACTAGAAACATGTATTCTCATATTTATGTTGATCTATATAGTAAAAGTGATGTTGATGTTAACGTAATATAACCTTGAGTAACTCGAAATGTGTGAGCCGGTGTATACCTATATAATTGTCGCTTAGCGCACTTGTGAAATATTGTCGCATTGTAAAATTCCGCCCACGCACTAACACTTACATCAATAACAAAGTAATACTGGCAACACATGCTAAAATAATTTCTTATAAAAAATGTATAACACAAATAAACTTTCAGATAATGTATGTATGTATAAAGCATTATCTTCGACTTTACATAATATAAATATAACATAACGTTTCATTATTTTCACAATATTACTTCAACCTAACTAGTTTAACGAAGTTAACTAGATATCAATCATTTTTTGAACTTGCACGTCCACTATGTTATGAACATTTTATGCAATAGAATTTCTGCTAACGCAGTTGCTAAGGGGTTCTCTAACAGCATTGTCATATAAAACTGTTCGGCTATATCCATAACGCAACACTTCAGTCCATCTCCTTCTTTCTCGTTCTATGTTCTATGGTTTTATTGGAAATTGTTATTTGGGTTCCATGTACTTCCACTTGGAACCTCGAGTGTGACTTGCCATTGACGTTTGACTCTGACTCTGTGTTCAATATGTTGTGAAGCAAGAGTAGTGATTTCGTACTTTAAATGGTATACTGTCTCTAAATATGATTGTGGGTGTGCAAAAAATAACACTTAACGCAACTCGTTGCGAAAGTGACTATCAAGTCACTTTGTCTGTCACGCATCATTATCAAACAATCTTATAATTCACTAGACTCTAATAGCTATTATGTAGATATAATCGTTGTTTCCGAACGTGTAAGGTACAATATTTTTTGAACAGCTTCAACACTTTTTCCATAAAATGCTGATTTATTTTTATTAAATGTGTATCATTAACAAATACATCCGTCTTGCAGCTTGCTGACATCTCTGTTTGTTATCTCGCACTTCTTGCATAAATTACGGTTCTGTTCGCATGTTCCGCGTGCAACTGTGGGACAAATAACGACCACTACGGAAAGTAAATTATCAAAATTTTCTTTTTGAGGTAAAAGTAGTTTACCTATAATAAGGTTGGAAACTATTCAATTTCTCACGAGCGCGATAAATGAAGCACGGAACGCAGTCGGGTGCATGCTACACATCGGCTTTTTAAAGCAGACACGTTTACTTGGAAGTCAGAACACATAGGCCAACTTGGAATATACGCATGTTTCTAAGGTGACTCTCCAACACGCCGATACTCGGAATTGACAATATAAACTTCATATATAAAAGTTATCCTGTGTTTCTGATGCCAGTACCCACTTATTCATTTAAAAAATAAATAAATTTGTGTTACTATTGACAAAAACGTGAGCAATATTGCCGGAATTTGTTGATTGCATTACGTTGTTGGTGCGATAGGGATATTTTTAATGTCCTCTCTATCACATTTTATGTTAAATAAATTTGTACGGATACACACCGCACAATTTTCCGACCATATACACTACGACTTCGTGGAACTCGTCGATCTTTAGAATAATTATAATCGAAAAGTGCGGAAATGGCATTGATTAAATTTCGGTACATTTTCCACTTTCCGATCAAAATTACTTTTACGTTCGACGAGTTCTGCGAAATCGTAGTGTATGTGGTCGGAAAGTTGTGCGGTGCGAAGTCTGAGTCAACCTGAAGTAAATCGTCTACTGTTGACTTAATATGCCGTGCGTTTATTTTACCATGATACATCTAGCGTACGAAATGTTTGCAGCTAAAATAAACGAGTCATAATGATGTCGTCACTGTAAGTTGTCAATTTTGCTCGTTGTCATATTTGAATTGATTGTCCCCTCCCCACTGCCATGAGTTTGACTCCTCAGTTTTAGCTGCAAACATGGGAGCACAGCACATGCTATGTTCGACGGTAAAATAAACTCGCGGTATAAATCGCCACATCGCTACATCATTTTAAAATACCTAAAAATAGCGCTACATCAAATCAAATCCATTCACATTCGCTATTATTATTAGCGCATGTAACTTTAACAGAAAGATATATAAATAGTACAAAATGTTTATTAAATTAAAGATATTCACATTAAATTTATTTATTCCGATGGGCGTAATTGATTGATTTATATAAATTTATTCATTTGTCGTCTAAATATTATATTATTAATTTTGTTTCTATTTTTGTTGCAGGTGAGTCTTACATATGCGTGGTTATATTTACATACGACATGTTGACAAATAGACAAGAGGAGGTGAAGCGGTACTTGTTTTATAATATAATGCGTATTAAACTGTATAATAACGTTGGTGGTAATTAATGCGATAAAGCTGGAGCGCGAATAACGATGAGCGTAAATGTAAGTTATTCCTATTTCATTATTCAATGTGGACTGTGTAGTAGTTAGCTACCGTAGTTTACCGCTGATAGTAGGTCTGTTTGTTAGTCAGTCCTAGTGCGTGTCCTAAACTGCACTGACAGACGTCAACGCGTTTGTTATAAAAAAAAAATGCACAAACGTTTGTTACTCACTTCCGGACAGTCCCGTACCGCACTCTCGCTAAACTGATTCGAGAGGAGGTGCGGGCTAGTGCAGCCAGTGCTGAATTATGACGCATGATTATTGGGAATATAACCAAATGGGATTTACATTTTTGAGAAATCTAGATTATGTTTTATTCAGTGCTGCAAGAGTTTTTGTAGATTTTCTTAATTAACCCATTCCTACACTAAATAATCCAGCACTACACCTGAACCTTACTGGATAACAAACAAACCTATTCTGTAGCGGCATTGCTCGGCATTGCTACGGGTTTTTCAATTATCATAATTTCACGTTTGCATTCTCCGCGCAATCACACATCAAAACATTGAAACCTCCAACATTTGTTCGACATGCTCTACACTTACGAAATAGCAATTTCATATAGTGGAACAATAATTAGAAATATACGTCAGAATTTTTTGTTGTTGTTGCATCCTTGTGATGAATTAACTTTAAATTGCAAGTATCTTTAGTTATTGTTCTATGCATTTCAGGAATTAAACCAATTATATACAATTATATTTTATAAAATCTGTTTATCCTGTTGATGACTTCATTTATTCTTTTTTTTTTTAATCCTTTACTTACGTATCTGATAATTAAAAACAAGAATGCGAAAAACAATCAAACAGGTATGACTATTCGAAATGTATCAAGAGTAATATATTTATAATATTTTCAATGTTATTCCTTTCTCCATTTTACTGAGGAAGTCAACAAACCCATATTTTTAGGCACATTAATAGGAGTGATTGCTGGGCTGGCATTGATGGTCGGTTTCAGTTCAATCCTTATTGAATATTAATGATGCAGTGCAAACATGTCGTTGATTTGAACAGAAATAACAAAGTGTCAGAGTTAGTCAACAGAACCGGCTTGACGGACGTTATAAACTTAAATTAAAATTTCTGGTATAAAAATAAAATGAGCATGAGTTATAGATTATTCGGTTTACTTTACAAATCTTATTAATAGTTCTGATCTATAATTCTGATTCGGTGTGTTCCTATTCCTATTCCATCAGTATACAATACAAAACAAAATTCGTATTCGTTGGACACGATAATATTTTTTCCCTACATTTTGGCTCCTGAGCTAATAGTTAATTACAATCTGTTCCAATGTGCCAAAAATTCATAATATATACAGCTCGTTTTTTGAACGATCTCCCATAGGGATGGATGAAGTGATGGATGAACATATAAAAACTTGAGGTAGTGTTATTAAAAAAACAATTAAAGAAATTGAAATTTTTTATGTTAGGCAGATAAACTGTATGAGTCCTACACGAACACTTGCATTACAATCAGTTTGTCACTTGGGATGCCTACCATAAAAAATTATCCATTTTTCAATTTTCTTAACTTTTCATTAAACTGTTACAAAGACAATCGGAATGAGTAAAAAAACAGAGTATAAATTAAGAGCGTGATTTTTTGCGTTATAAAATTTAAGCAATTTATATTGTTTTAAACGCACTGTATAATGCGAGTGTGTACATACGTACACGCACTGTTTTTAGGAACTCAGCGTAACGGTATGCTATAAAACATCATTTATAAAAAAAGTTTTCACCTCGTGCAGCTTCTAAATATAAATTCCCAAATACTTGCTATACATTAAAGAACGGTTTAAGATTGACATAACATTAACCTAAGGAACCGAGAGTATTTAAATACTAAGTTAAAATCTTAAATTATGTCAATCATAAACCGTCCTTAAGTGATAACAAAATTAACAAAATTTAATCAATTTGATATCCATGTTCCTGCCAAGATTAGTAATTCCATGATTGGAGAATTTTACCTTTTCTTGATCTTAATAAAAATTTAAAATGAGATCAAGGCAAGAACCCGGTTTACATCTTTAAGACAAGTCCATGGTTCGACTCAACGGGTTTATTTAAAATCAAGATTTTTTTCAAGAAATTCTTGATTATAATTTATTTAATAAAAAAAAACTATTGTTATATAAGTAATTGTGATTTGTTCATTTTCAAGACTCTCGATTGAAGCCAAGAAATGTCGTTGAGAAAACTTTACATGACAAGAAATACTTTTTTTTCTTGAATGGGTCTCTCCTGGACCATTCACGAATGGGGTTCCAAATAGGGATCCTTTTTTTAAATTTTTTAACTGGAAAGAAGTTTTTAGTGCCAATTTCCCTTGGTTACATTTATAATTGGCCAAATAATTCCTGATGAAAGTGTCAAAATCTATTCCCGTAGTTTTTACCTGAAAACAGTGCTTTCCTTCGGTGTATTGGCCGGAAAGTAAAAATCGGTAGGAACGAGCATTTACAATGACTCTTTTATGTGGCACTTACACACAGCCCTTTATTACTTCATTATTTCATTAAATGCCACCGCGTAACACATCAAACCCACTACAGAATATTAGCTTTGTTCCAACCACGGTCAAACCGGTTCAAAACCGTCTGGTGCTGTTTAAGCAAGTGTATCAACACAATAACGAACCGATACGTGTCCGGAAAGTTTAATGTTCAAACATCCTGATTAGTACAACACTCCGTCAGTCGAACTTTTTTGACACTGCCTTTTTAGTGTTTCCTAACCTACAATTTTCTATTATACCTCTTGTCGTTTTCGACTTATATGCAGTCGGGCAGTTCTTTTGCACTGAGTGCAGGTCTGAGTGTACTTAAAATTTAATGTAACGGGAGTGTCGAATGTTCGACTTATCCAGTGCATGCACTCAGTGCAAACATATCTGCCCCGTCTCTAAAGACGGATTTGAATTCACTGCAGATCGTTTTATAGGTTAATGTTATAACATTGACCACGGCATCGAACAAAGTATCGAAAGGTCAACGTCAAATAATCGTGGTTGCAATTACACGACGACCAATATGCACTCGGGCAGTTTTTTTGCACTAAGTGCAGGTCTGACTGTTTACTTAAAATTTAATGTTGCCCTACGGGAGTGTCGAATGTTCGACTGATCCAGTGCATGCACTCAGTGCAGTCGAAAATTGCACTCAGTGCAAACATATCTGCCTCGTCTCTAGGGACGGATTTGAGTTCAGTTCAAAGTATCGAAAGGTCAACGTCAAATAATCTTGGTTGCAATTACACGAAGACCAGCATAGCAGAAGTTTCAGTTAAAATATGGTTAATTGTATCGAGGATGCACTAGAGTGCTATTGCATATTCGGCACTGTGCCAGTCCAGAAATTGCTGAGTGCACTTTTGCCCGAGTACATATAAGTCGAAAACGCCTTAAGATTGTAAACACACAACACGCATGCGCACAAAAACTACGAGCAAGTTCATGTATCACTTACTCACTGTGTTGGAACAAAGCTTATTGATCCTGCATATTTCAACAAACGCATTAAAAGCCTGAAGCGGCTACATTCAAACATTATTGGTCCGTACTTTGGTAATTATACTCCGTTACTCATGTGTTATAATTGTTATAAATAGCGGTTGAATCAACTGCTTGCGTTATATTTAAATATTCAATGTTTGTATTTGAAATAGTCAAACGTGTAGTAGTAGTAGTAGATTGTAGATACATAAAACTTATATTCTTAAGTACGGATTAAATGATATTTACATTTGTTGTGACAATTCATGATCATAAAGCGTTAAAATTTGGGAACTAATAATAATTATGAATAACTTTGAAACAAGGTTCGGCAAAACATAGGTAACCCGTTGATTTATTGAAGAAATAAAGACTTTTTCTACACCTATTTAGTTATATGGTCATTATTAGCATTTTTTGAGTGATTAATTATGGATTTTCATAACTCACTACCGTGAGTTATGGATTTTCATAACTCACTACCGTGAGTTATGGATTTTCATAACTCACTACCGTGAGTTATGGATTTTCATAACTCACTACCGTGAGTTATGGATTTTCATAACTCACTACCTTGATTTATGGATTTTCATAACTCACGGTGGATTTTCATAAATCACTGCAATTAAATAACATTGATCGCGTATATTCGTAGATCATTTAAAGTTCAACAAATTTGAAGTGACCGATCCAACTTATCTATATGATCTAAAATCTCGA
>JARJEB010017185.1:0-12472 GCA_030264535.1 Liometoxenus newtonarum | reverse complement strand
AATGCTTACACTGCCCGTATACTCTTTATACGGTGAACTCTCCACGTGACGTCATGCGCAGACTAGTACCGAAATGGAACGCAATAGTATCATACCTCTATATCCCTATACCGTGGTGCTCCTGCCTCTCTCTGCCTGGCCTCAGCGCTTCAGCCTAAACCCCTAAACGCTAAACGCCTAAACAAACAGTTGTTCGGCTGAAGAGCGCAGTACTGTGTCTCTGTTATGAAGCGAAATTAAGAAATGATCAATAACGCCAACGCTCTAATTAAATTGTTCTCTATTTTATGGCAATAATAATACGAGCAGCTTCTAGTACATGCACGTACGATGCAAATAAAGCACCTGTTACTTTGTACAACGACATTGCTGGACATTTATTGTGAGTATTAGCAGTTTAGAAAATAGATTCACGTAACCATAACTGACTACTGCGCTGCGTATGTTGTTTTAGATGTTCATGGACATTGCATCGACATACATTCGCGAATTGTGTCTCAAGGCCTCCACTACGTTCCCGGAGGAACTAATCCGTGTACGCTTTGCATCTGCGATAAGGGTGGCCCAAAATGGTGCAAATCGGTGTTGTGTTCACCCCCGCAAGTAAGTTTCTTTCAACTTAACATTAGAGAACCATTCACTCAATTAACTCTCAGTCGTAAATATTTATTATTACTTTATCTGTTCTAGAATTGCAAATCGTTTCAAGTTGGAAGCTCATGCTGTGAATTTAAGTGTTTAGATGATATTCTATCAGGCCATGATAACTATAAAGAAACTTACGATGTGGCATTGCGTTTTATAGCTAGCACCGTAACAGCTATTTTGTCAATATCTTTATTATTCTTTTTGTATAATCGCCTCAAACGAAATAAGTCACTTCAACACCATAATCATCATCATGAAGAGCAACGCAATTTGAGTAATGTTGGATATATCGCTGGAAATTTCGGTTACAACCAACACAGTCTGGGGTAATCTGTTGTTCCTGTGTTCAGTATTTCTCATTGAAACGTAAATTTGATAGGTATCTGGGCTCGGGCAATAACGAAATAGAAATACGCTACGAAGAAACCAGCACAAACTTCTCGTTATGGAAACCGCCAGGCAACTATTTCCCACCGGGGGAAGCGCCGCCACCCTACGAAGAGGCAATGCGCAGCGCCCAGAACGACATAACAACGCATAACATACAAAACACCACGACTCATAACACCCTTATCAATTCCTTTTCCTCTTCTTATCCCCCAGAAATTAATTCAGCTCTCATTTGTCGACACGATGAACCACCACCACCACCGCTTGTCGCACTTCCAATTAACCCACAAACGGCACAAACAAATGAAATTCCGAATATTTCAAGTAATACTCATCAATATGTAAATGTTCGCGTTCAGGTTGAACATAAAAACAAACATGAGCCTCGGCTCGAGCATAAACCCACAAAGCCGGAAGTTTCATACGAAAACATTACGGCTTTAAAGAGCTGTGTCCCGGGATTAACGGAAAGACCAACCAGTTCGGGTTTCAAATCGACTACAACATCGGCGTATCACAAGGGAAGAAGTCGCGCAACGATAATTGCGATGCCAAGTGTTGCCGATACTTCAAATTTGAACATAATGTTGCATTCGACTACAAATGCAAGTTCGAGTTCGTCATTGCTTGATAACGGTCAGCAAAACATTGTAAATAATGCTCACTTGCATTCGCAACAAACGCCTATTCAAAATACTCAAACATGTAATCGATACGTTAACGATTCTTATAAGAAAATTAAATTAAGTAGTGATCCGTTCAATATCAGAAGTGAATCAAAAAAGAGCGTTCATCGAACACTGCCAAAGAATTTACGTGAGCTACTTTCAAATCCGGAGAGTTTAAAAATCGGTAAGACAATAGTTAGTACGATTGGAAGTCATCAACAACCGACTCCCGTTGCGATTAAAACACCTGCAGTCACATTTAGTAGCACTAATCAATCTTCTAATAATCAGCCACTTCCCGTCGTCGAAATTCAGGAACCAAAGACGAAAGAACTAAAGAATTTACTTACATACCAAAGTTTGTCACAGGATGAAGAAGATTACAGGTAAATTTGTTTCTACATCATATTAGATTGTTCAACAATGTGCTTTTTGTGCATCGTTTTAGGAGCGAGTGTGAGAATTGCAAATCGATTGTATCAACTGCTGCTGATGATGATCGTGAAGCTGTGAATGAAACGATGTCGTTGCAAAGGCGGCCACTTTCTGAATCTGGGTATGAATTAACTTATCGAACTTCATTAACATTGCCAACAAACTCTAGGAAGCAACGGTAAGCTGCCAAGAAACGTAAACGTCACATATTTATAACACTTTCTTGCCTCTTTATTGTTTTTGTTGGCAAATTACATGTAATTTGTCTTTGTAGAAGTTATCCTTGTCCAACAAACACAAGAGAAAAGTGGTTTACGTCAATGCAACAATCCAGCAGCGAAGAATCGGACTAAAATTGCCTTCATTGCAAAACTTAAGCATTACCAAAACATATAAAGTACAAAGCGGTGTAAATTCAACGTGTTTTTACGTTTTAATTATGTGAACAGGCATTGTGCGTAGCCAGGATTCCATGCAGGGGGCGGGGGTCAAGATCCGACTTGAGAGCTTTTTTTGGGTCACCGCGTTCTCGGATATAACACTTGAGAGCTTTTTTTGGTCACCGTGTTCTCAGATATAGCAGTTACTAATTTAGTACTTGAGATTTACTTTTTTTTGCAACCGCCCCATACGCCCCACCCTGGCTACGCCATGTGAACAGGTACGAAACATTCATATTTTGTGATAAGAAATTTCCATTTTACTCTCACTCAATTTCACTTCTTATTTTGTATTGTGTATGTTTGTGTGTACGCCGCGTATCTTTCGTATGTGTATGAAATGATACCAAATCAAAGTATTTTTATTCCTATGAATCTTGTAAAAGCATTCATATCGGTATAAAACTATTTCTACTAAACGAATATTATGATTGTGATATTTTTAATTGATCGTATTTACTTGATACATTCAGTCAAGTATATACTTTATAGCTTTTTAAAGAAAGGTTAAGTTATTGATTTGCACACAAAGAAACAAAAGGAAACGAAACGCGCGTTAAGAAAATGTGTTCAATCTAAACCTGATAATTTTAGTATAATAAACCTTAATTCTTAATTGACTAATATATATATATATGTATATGATGAATAGGAAAATCGATCGATCGATGTATTTTGTACGAATGAGTTGTAGTGAATTGTAAATGTGTATCAATGTATACATTCCTGAATGTTCGAAAAACAAAACAGCCTGGATATAAATAAAAATTAGAGAATTAGAAAAATACATCGGAAGTTTAATAATAAAATTGTTATATATGATTCTCTTCTAACTTTTGTAAATACAATTCCTGTGAATATACAAGTAACCACGGCATAGGTTTAGCTTTATTGTAGAATATAAAATGAGGTGCAAGTTGATACAGGTATATATTAATATTAATAATAAAATTTATAGAGATATTCCAAGGCTTTAAAAGCCCAGTGGATTACGTTGCACGATACCTTGTTCCTTACAAACGTTTTTCGAGATGGTACTCATCTTTGTATAATTGATCAAATGCTTTCCAGTGGAAATTGCTTTAAGGTTTCTGGAAACACGTTCACATGCCTACAAAAACAAAGCATAATATTGATCATTACGACATTATTGAACAATGAAGAGAAATGAGCAGTTTTAGTTACCTCTAGACACCATGATTCTGCCATAAGCTTTTCGTGTTCGGCACTTGCAAGTTTTTCATTTAACGATTTCGTTGCCCTGGATAAAGCAGCTGCGCTGGTTGTTATGTCAATGGCGCAATCCGCCAGTCTGTTAAGTAAAAATTGTTCGTTGACAATGTTCTTTCCGTATTTGATCAAAACCATTTCAACTGATTGACCGAAATTATCAAGACTCTGAAAATTAATCGATTTGTTAATGTTGTCAGAAAGTTCTGAATGCAATCCCCGCATATACTGAAAATTTACCTTAGCAACTAAATTAACTGATTGAACCAAATCTTTGTGCACCAAATGATCCATAGCTGGCGGTGTGCCTAAACCAACAGATCGTACAACCCTTTTCGATGCTTCTTCAAAGATAAGCCCCAAGTTGGCAGCGGGATTCTTAAACGCGTTTTGCAACTCTTTTAAGTGAGCGCCTGCATATTGAATTCCGGTCAACGCAACAAACAATCGCAAAATATCATTAGTTCCCTCGAAAATTCTAAAAATTCTCAAATCTCTAAGCACACGCTCAAGACCAGCCTCTTTCATGAAACCCATGCCGCCCATAATCTGAATAGCTTCATCGCACACATACCAGGCCGCCTCTGAAGCAAATATCTTCGAAATTGCAGCTTCCAAGTGATAGTGTTCTGATCCCATGTCCATATTCCCCGAAATCATGTATGCCATCGATTCGGTGACGAATTGCAGCGTCGCCATACGGGCAATCTTTTCTTGAATTGTGCCGAAACTGTCGATTTTTTTGCCGAATTGTGAACGTTGTGTTGCGAATTCCACAGCTTTCTGGGTACACGAGCGCATTGTTCCTGATAAACAAGCGGACATACCAAATCGGCCGTTGTTTAAAATGTTCATGGCAACTTTGAAGCCATTCCCCTCGCCACCAAGGACGTTCTCAACGGGTATCTTAACATTATCGTAAAATATTTCGGCTGTGTTGGATGCCTTAATGCCCATTTTCTTTTCTGGAAGGCCGCTTGTCACTCCGCCGAAACCACGTTCGACAATGAATGCAGTGACTTTATCTTTGCTTTCACCTGTTTTGGGGTCTTTGATTGGTGTCTGTGCGAAAACGGTCATGATTTCGGCTATACCACCGTTACTGATCCATATCTTGGAGCCGTTTAAAATGTAATGCTTGCCATCATCGGACAAAACAGCACGAGATCTACAAATAGCCAATAAATGAATAAAATTTGCGATAAAATCAAGTAAAATATAGGAAATCACACAAAATCTGACTTGTAAGCTGCTACCGTCAAAATTAGCCCAATCCTTGCTCTTATCGTGTTCTCATCTATAAAGAAACTTAACCAACCTTGTAACCTACCTTATTGAACCAGCATCGGAACCCGATGATGGTTCCGTTAAACAGAAAGCAGCAAATTGTCTTTCAGTTGACACTCGCGGCAAATACTTCTTCTTCTGTGCATCCGTGCCATACAACAAGATACCTTTGAATCCAATCGACTGATGAGCACCCAAAGTAATACCGACACCCAAATCATGCATTCCAACGATTTCCACCAAACGTGAGTACTGTGTATTGGTCAGTCCAAGTCCGCCTAGTTCCTGAGGGACTTGCAAAGCGAAAGCTCCCAATTCCCAAAGACCTACCAACGATTTCTCATCAACTTTTTCCGCTGCATCGTTCTTTACTGGGTCGTTTACTTCCTGTTGGCAGAAATAATTAGTAATAAATTACATTTTATTTTTAAACCGATCTTTTGAGAACAGCTACTATTTATTTAACTTGTTTATAGTTTATTATATCAAAGTTGACCTTTCAACTAAACAAGATTGTAAATAAAAAATTAAGAGGCAAAAGGCGCCTAGTTACCTCGAAAAACTTGGAAACGGGATCAACCAGCATCTGAATAGTTTCACGTGTTTCTTCATTCAACGCATTTGGATAGGGAAACACCTGGTTGCTTTGCAACTGCCCCCGGAACAAGTTCATCGTGAAGGACATATCTTCAACGGGAGCTTTTGATGGTTTTTCATGGTTCGTGACTGTCTTCTTCTGTATTTTTGTTGTTGCTAAATGCCTGCAACAAAACGAAATTATCAAATAAAAGTAGATTATAAAGTAAAAGTTACCTTGGTAGACTCAGTTGGTTTTTGGAGAGTCTAGTCAATTGTATACTAGTTCGTAACATGATTTGGCTGTTTTTATAGAGAACTAAAGCCCTGAAAACTGATTTGTTGGCACCGTTGGAACAAATTTATAAAGGTTTTGAGTAACTTTGTGATTTCGGGAATATGCGATGTATAAGAGAAAGTTTTCGATGCGAATGATCAACAATCAGGCAGAGAGACGATTAAAATCAGTACTTGCTTATTAGGTTATTAAAAATATACTATCTATATAAATTATGAACTTTGGACTTTGCACCAAAGCCGGGCTAAAACAGGTAATGGAATTCGAAATATGTATATGTCCAGGTTATCAATTTTTATTGGAATATACACACGGAATTGTATTATTTATACTTGTGAACCTACTAAAATAAATAAAGAAATTGAAATTAGAAATTAGCAGAAGCACACGTGACGCCACTACTTTCTAGAATTTAATGGCTTGAAAATATGTCAGAACTTTTCAAGGGTGTGGTATTAAAATAAGCTGCCTTGACGGCCCAAAATAATATAAATAATTAATCTTGTAGGTATTAATTCGATTTGGTTCCGACTTTTTGACCACCGAGGATTTTTAAGCGGAGAAATTCAATATTTGCTGCGCGAAATTGAAGTAGGTATATTTGTTTTAGGTTATGTTTGCTTATTTTTTTTTAAATCCTTTTTTCGATGCACAGCAAAAAAGGAACGATAAAGAAGTAGAAGAACTATTTGGCATACTTGAAAATATAACAAATATCAAAGACACTCAGGTGGATCGAGCCAAACAGTTGATTGATTCACTATTTCCGCAAGCCAGAGTCGACTTAGGACAAGCTCTACAAACCTGCAAGTCCATCGAAGACATTGAAACGAAATACAAAGAGCATCCAACATTGGCAGAACAACGACTCCAACGAAAACACGATTGGGAACAGTTCATTGAAGGTATAAGTGATAATTGTACAAACATAGATCAACTTTTTGATCAGAAAGAAGTGGAATTGAGGAAGTTTTACAAAGATCTTGAACTGAAACTGCAGCTGAGCAATTAGCCGGCAGAAAAATGATTGCAGGACCAGGGCCTCTTACTGATGCTCAAATTCTTTATAAGCCGTCGAAAGCCCTTGTGCAATTTATAAAAAGCCTTAAACGCGAAGATGACATGCCTGTTGGCGTTGCAAACATAAAATCAATGAAAGCCAAAGGAAATATTGAAGTTGAAAGCGGAAGGCCGATTATCGAACATCCAGATATCCTTCAAAGGAGTGATATTGAATACATTAATAGTTTGGAGTTGGACTTGAATAGTGAACCGATTGATATTGTGCAGCCGAGGGTGGAAACTGAATTAAAGAAATCTGATAAGTTACTGAACTTCGAGGACTTACTATGGCTTCACAAGTTCATTGAGGCACAGAATGAGACCGCCGAATCGGCGAAAATTGTTTACTTTCACAAATTATTTCAAGGATCGGAAATAATTCTGCCTAAGAATGTACAAGTGCCTAGAAACGAAGAGTTGGAAGCGCGATGTGTTAAATTGAGGCATCAACAGGAGAATCGACAGTATAAAGCGATGACAAAGAATGTTGATAGTACACGACAAACTTTACCAGAAGATACAATCTCTTACCAAAGTATGTATGATTTCATTATAATCTGGCTTACCCAAAATAAGTGAACCAAAACTCTTTCTGAACGCGTTCCCACAATATTTCTGAACGCGTGCACACAATATTTCTGAACGCGTGCACACAATATTTCTGAACGCATGCACACAATATTTCTGAACGCATGCACACAATATTTCTGAACGCATGCACACAATATTTCTGAATGCGTGCACACAATATTTCTGAACGCGTGCGCACGGTATTTCTGAACGCATTCTAAGTGCTTTAGTACAATCTTTTAACAATGAGGGAGTCTCTGTACTTTTATGTACCTTAATGTAGTCTATTTCATTTTTTTCCTCCAATTTCGATTAATAATTGTTCTTTAATTTTCAGTGAAGCAAATTAACACACAATTGATAGCAGTGTTTCAATTCGTGGTTTCTGTTTTGACTGGCTTTGCGTTTGGTTTCATTGGAATTGAATTGTTGATTGGACAACTCGACTTTGGTTTTCGTTTATTGCTTGGAATTATTTGTGCGTTGACGATCGCGCTTGCCGAACTTTATTTCCTTGCGAAGAAACTGAATGAAGATCTTGAATTTGAATACAAAGCAGCAAATGATCAGAGTCTACAACAAAATCAAAATTCCAAAGTCAAAAAGGAATAGTAAACTAAGAGTTAATTATAATATTTTTGAAACATTATTTAGAAATTAGAATTGTTGCTGTATGTGGTTATTAATTACATTGACAATAGTCCAGTGTGGAAAATACGGGGTGTTTTCAAAAGATAATCCTCAAAAACACTTGATTTAAGTCTATTTAGTAAAATAACACGAAAATATTCCCAGTTAATGCAGTTTTTCGTGCTTTGTAAGGTGTGAAACGAGTGCATCGCTATTACTCTTAAAAACTTGTTTAAAAATAAACATTGTGCATTCATTTGCCACCGCTGAGCCGATTAACTTCATCATACACTTATTTTAACTAACATACGTTTTTAAATAAGCATTCTTGCATTGGTAGTTAGAAGTAAGTATAGTTTTTCGTTTCGAGCATTTAATTGAAGCCTTTGTAAGTGTTATCTGATCGATCCACTCGCCTGTTCCAAACCAAGCGTCATTGACCGTCCCATGATTATATACTAGTGGATATGACAGAAAATTATAACATCATGAGAATGGCTCTTTGACATGGAAAATGTTAATATCCTATTTAAATAAAAGGCAAAAAAATTGATGGGAAATTGAAGGCACTGACATATTTCAATGTCAATGGATTGTTTTGTTTACAAATTAAATTAATGAAAAACAACAAGAAAATGCAATGCAGCCGCAATGTTCTTAATCTTATTTTGCTTCGTCCGATAATTGCTCTCCTCTCTCTTCCGATAGATAAGGATATGAATAATAACTTAACTTGAAGTTGTGCTTGAAGGAAGTACAGATCTACTTGTTAGTTATTTGTAATTATAAAAGCAAGTAAGGCAAAACTGCGAAGCTAAAGTATAACATAAGTTCCGTTCACACACATACTTGTAACGTAATGCTTTAGCTTTTAAATGTTGTTGTAGGTTGTAGTTATTTATATTGCTCCAGTAATTCCAAAACCGTTGCTCGATGAATATGTACCAAACCAAAAGAAAAGGCAAAAGATGCAATTTTTATGAGTGTTGCTTCCAGTTCTTATTACAAATATTATTAATAATTAATATGCTTTGATCTTCAAATCACCGTTATCAATGAAACTTTATAATATTTACGATCCCATCCGGTATCAATTTTATTGTTCTCTTATCAACCAACTATAGAAAAATATTCTCTGAAATTTGAATAGTTTATGCACGATGAACATTTAATTTTGAATCACTTTTCGGAAATGAAATTAAGTTCACGTTTGAATTGTGGCTAGAAAATGTACTTATCAGGAAACCACAAGCATGAGAATATGAATTCATTCAAATGTTTAATGTTCGACAAAAGCCTGTTAATTGTGTATTCATGATTAACATACAACTTTTATTTGTTGACTTTTGACCAAAAAAATATGTAACCAGCCAAGGCAGAGGGTAGAGCGCGCATTTGTAGTTCGTTTACAACACAATTCTTCATTTATTTATTTATTACTGACTTGTTGCGTTTATTATTGGAATGTAAAATGTAAGCAGCAACCAAGTTTGTTGTGTTTTTAGTTTATTCCTTTCTGATTTGTATGCTTGAACAAGTTTTTGCTTCACTACTATATACAAATCGAAATTACTTAACAAATATATACAAATAATTAGTAAAATATTTATTTTTTTCAAATGTTTGTGCACGTGTATTTGATATATTTGCACGATTTGCTTTACTTTATTGCATTACAAAAATGTAAAAATGACGGCCGACGGCGAGTTATTTAATGAAATGAAACCAAACGGAGTACTTGTAACTTTTGTAAAGCTGAATGAACCATTACTACACGTCAAATGGGAAACGGCGCACATATTTACAGGGGCGGATTTAAGAACAGAGGATTTAAGAACAGGCGGCCCTTTGGGGAACAGCCCGATCGCCCGGTGTCTCGATCCGCCCTGCATATTTATTAAGAATTCACGAAGTGGCCTGCTGCATTGTATCTGTTTGTGACATTCGGAATGAGTCATGTATCAAACTCAAACGAGAGAATGTATGTACCACAGCAACATATAAAACATAAACTACGATATAGTCCTTCCTGTCTGGCACAGCCAACCCAGAGCCAGCACAAACACATTATTGTATGGTCATCACACCGAACAGAGTTTATATTTAAACTCATTACTTATTACAATGTCGATTGTCGATGGAATTTAATATATGGTCAGTGGCGTAACTGCTGTGTACCTTAGAACAGCGATGCCAAATTATTTTGCAGCAAAGTGCCATGTAATGAATAAAATTGCACGTGCCATCCATCAACGGTGCCAAATATACGGCAATTTCAGAATTTGGGGTGCCATCAGAATGATCTCGCGTGCCTTAATTGGCACGTGTGCCACGTATTTGCCATCCTTGCCTAGTACAATCTCTTGTTCGAACAAGCGTGAATCACCAAGTCAGTCAAATGTAACAAATCACAAATCAAGCACTTCGACCTTTTTGTTTTGCATAAGGATCACTAAATTTATTGTTACGCCGCTGCCCAGCCTGCTAGTCTGCATGTATAGTTAAAACTATCCACAACTGACGCTAGTTCATCGAAACTCGTAACGAAAGCGAAAAAGTATATACTTAAACGAGATAAAAACCGATAAGCGATAATTGCGCTTTGAATGCTAAATGATAACAAAAAAAAAGAATTTATTTACAGAAAGCGAAAGGATAAAACTAATGAGTCAATTGTTTTTCCATTCCAATTCAAGTTATCTTTTGCTAGATTTAGTTTTGCATTCTTCGTTACATAAAAAGCTTTAGGGGTATAAAATTGTATTTTATTGCAGACTGCTTCTGGGTGGGACTGATTCAGACCTTGGCAGGATGTTTACGCTCAAATTACTCTTTAAATATTCACATTTTTTACTGACTAGCCCCGACTCGGGACCCAAAAAGGATATTATTTTCGAGGGGTGAACAACTAGTTACAAAATTGTACACTTAGTGTGAATTCCCTGGTAAATTCTTCTGTGAATTCAGTGAACATTTGAATGAACATTTGAATTGTGAATTCAACGTGAATTCGCAAAAAATGTGAATTCATGTGAAAAAAATGTAAATTCATGCGAAAAAAACCCTTAAAACGGTGACGTCAATCTGTAATACGGTTGAACCGAAACCTCACAGTAGTGGTTTACTCACAGAAAAACAGTTTAAGACGCTAACAACCTGGTTTAATACCGTTTGAACTATTTGCATTTTTTCGCGATGTCTCAAGTTCTGAGCGTTTACTTTTCCAACGCGAACACGTTTCAGGGGGTTATAAGCATAGTTATAAGCCCCAAATAGCACTTAAGTCTTAAGCGTTCAACGCGAATACAGCCTTATACGGTAGACAAGTGGTGGGGATGAGATTTTACTCCTCCTTTTATACATTTTTATAAAGCTAACCTCAAAACAAAAAACGTTCCGAAACTTTCCAAAAAAACGTTCTCTTGTAAATTGTGCAAACGGAGCAGATTCAAACGGTTGAACCGAAACCACAATGTAGTGGTTTACTCGCAGAAAAACCGTTTAAGACCTTAAGTAATGACTTAAATATAATACAGTTCTATCTTAAGTGTACCAACATGTAGAAAACACAAAAAAAAAAACACTTGAAAACGAACAACTGCGGTCAGGTTTAAAGTTGTGAAACTAGTTTCAAATGTTCACCAGTTGTAAAGTTTTGTTTTACGATACGCACTCATCTCTATTCCGATTGCCGATCGAATTTCATTCTTGACTATCTGCACTACAGCATTTTTGCATTCAAATGTATAATATCTAGTCAAATAACCGCAAATGTTTACTATATAATTATGGTTAACTTGCAATTTAGTTTAAATAATTATATTATCTAATTTTATATGCACTTATGTTATGGAACTGGAAGTAATATAATAGTATGTTATTCGATGAGTGCATATAGAGGCTATTATACGCGAGGGCGTGGTTACGTAGCGAGGCGAAGCCGAGCGGAGTAACGGCCCGAACGTTTAATAGCCTATATGCACGAATTGAATACTATACTTTATCCGCGACGACAAAATTTAATTTTTATACTGCAGTATGGGTTTCAAACTTACAATTTCAACCATGGAATTGAACTTGCAGTGTGAGACATTTGCTTGATGAACAGTATTTGACAACAGTCAACTTGAAAAGCTGTCATTTCATACACTCTTTAATGTAAATGTGCTGGCTTCTTTTGCTTGAAAACCTTCCGATTGTCTTTACAAGAATGCAACCAGTTTAGGATACCGGTCAAT
>JARJEB010017184.1:0-28264 GCA_030264535.1 Liometoxenus newtonarum | reverse complement strand
ACGTCATCAAGCGTGCCACATTTAAATTGCATTGTGAAATGACGTTGGCTTCAAGCCGCGCTCTTATTTTACTTTATATCAGACAACCTGTTTAATGAATCGATCTTGGATTTTTTTTTTTTGATACAAATATTGAAAATAACAAAACGTCAAATTGAAGATTTAACATTTTTGACTGAAGGAAAATGATCGTTTATTTTCTAGGATAACTGCACGGGGCAACTGTTGTTGGACGTAGTTATTAAACATTTAAATTTAATCGAAACCGCCTACTTTGGATTAAGATACTTGGACCCAGATGGACAAACGGTAATTAATTAATCGATATCCAAATTAATTTGTGCGTGTCGAACTAATCGTTTCGAATTAACACGTATAAAATATTGTAAATATTGAAATAAACCTATATCAATTAACATAATTTGAAAGTTCTCTTGATGCTGTTGGTTGGTATACCTAATAATCTAATATCATTTTAAATTACAGCATTGGTTGGACCCTTCTAAGAAGTTGGGTAAACAACTTAAAGGC
Source organism: Liometoxenus newtonarum (assembly GCA_030264535.1). Taxonomy (NCBI): domain Eukaryota; kingdom Metazoa; phylum Arthropoda; class Insecta; order Coleoptera; family Staphylinidae; genus Liometoxenus; species Liometoxenus newtonarum. The sequence continues at coordinate 27,733 of JARJEB010017184.1, read as the reverse complement.
GGTGATTCCTTGTCGCTGACGCTTTATTTCGGTGTGAAATTCTACGCGGCTGATCCTTGCAAGTTGCTCGAAGAAATAACGAGGTAACTTTTTACTGCTTTTACTATCTTGTATGTTGGTGAAGTGAATATCATCCATCATACAGTTTCCATCATCAGACCAACAAAGCTGGCTTAAGAAAATGATAAAAACAACGAAAATAATATTCCGCTTGTAAACTGAATGAACGAACATCAAACATGTTGATATTGGTTGTATGATTGAATTGGTGAAATGGTGAAATCGAATTTTCGTTTTGTTGTTTTCCTCGTTTCCATTCCTATATGAGAACTTTAGACTATTTATTGGCTTTTGCCGTTTTTGCCATTGCTTTATCTTTTTTTACATACCGGACCATCATAATGTTTCACTTCTTTTCATCTTTGATATTTTACCTTAAAACTCGTTAGATTGCCCTTGTGTTTGTGTTCTTCACTTTTCAGGTCGCTCTCTGGTCTGGTCTATTATAGTAATTGCTAGTTTGGTTTTGGCTTCGGTTCTTCGGCATTCTCTGCTGCCTGTCTGCCGGCAATAATAAGTTTTGTATGTTTGTATGCATGTATGTCTGTCTGGCTGGTTTTCCGCCCCAAACAACACGCATATACTGGCTGTTCTAGTATATCAATCATAAATTTTTCATCAAAATTTAAAAATGAAACTTTCTTTTTGTTTCCTTCTCGAATTTCTTTTAAAACTTAGGTATAAATGACTTGCACTTGAACAATGTTATGACTTATGAGCAAATGAATTATAGTTTTTAAATATTAAGTTCATACCTATATGTGGAAAGCATTTAAGTATTATGTGCGTGGTACGAACCTTTTTACTTTATTTTTATTTTGATTTACATATTTGTGTTTGTCTCTCTTAACTAAATATTACGTCATATTTGTAATAAAACAATAAAGCAATGGACAAAAAGAACATTTTTATTCAGCTTTGGTTTTGATTTGAAATTCGCGACCTTCAAAGACTAAATCGTTCTTAACATAAAACACCTTGTAAGTATGAATGATTCAAGTCAAGCAAGGAATCAACTCAATGAAAAATGAAATCGTTTACTTTGGTTTTACTCATTCTGACGGCTTTTGCAATTGCAATTCAATTTTTTTCAATTACAATTCGAAATTCGCGGATATTCCTCGTTACATGCATGAGTTGCGTTTCGGGAATTTCGATTTATATTTCAATCACAATCCAATTGTTACATATATTCGTTACTTCTTCACACGATAACTTATCAATAATCAAATAATCTTGAAAGAAAGATTGTGACGTCAGCGGTCAGCATCAAACTTACCTTATTTAAATTGCGCGATTTATGTATCCTTGGATTTAATAAATAAGTTGCCTATAGCAAGCAACGCTTGCATAAATTCAAATCGATTTGTGGACGTTTTTTTTCCTTCAAAATTTAAAATTTTCGACGATTATTGTTTTAATATTTTTATTATTATATTATTGTTATAATAGTTTTTAGGAATTAGGGTAGTCCTGTTCCTACCTATCTTCTTAACTTCGTCAAGTTTAAGCACACAAAATAAAGGTTCATAACTTATGATTCATATATGCCCATGGTATACACATACAGGACCGTTTTATGCCTATCGTAGGCCCTAGGCACTAAACTCTCGTAGGCAGGGACGGACTGGGAATGGCAACCGGCCCGAGAAATTTTTTGTAAGCAGTCTCATGATTGCATATTAGTAAATGTGGACGTTTTTTTTCCTTCAAATTTTAAATGTTCGACGATTATTCTTGTTATAATAGTTTTTAGGAATTAGGGTAGTCCTGTTCCTACCTATCTTCTTAACTTCGTCAAGTTTAAGCACACAAAATAAAGGTTGATAACTTTATGATTCATATATGCCCATGGTATACACATATAGGACCGTTTTATGTCTATCGTAGGCCCTAGGCACTAAACTCTCGTAGGCAGGGACGGACTGGGAATGGCAACCGGCCCGAGAAATTTTTTGTAAGCAGCCTCACGATTGCATATTAGAGAACGGTGACCAAAAAAAAAGCTCTCAAGTCTCAATCCAATCAAATTTCTCGTGTAAAAGCACATCCCAGATGAAGTGACCAAAAAAAAAGCTAAAGCTTTCAAATTTCCAATCACCGCGCCACACGACTCATGTTAAATGCATTAAAGTTTGTAAGCCCTCCAATTTTCGTAGGCCCTAGGCACACAATGCCTAATCGATAATAATAATACGGCCCTGATGGTATATGGGGGGGCATATCCATTACAAACCGAAAAGAACACGCACGTTCATCGTTCATGGTTCATGATGTGGATCTGGAATTTAAAAATTGACCTTCACAATATATAATTACCGTAACTCCATTTCTTCACAAGCCACGCTTGTATTTATATTCATTTTTCTTTTGTGCATGAACTGATCTTCAAACCTTCAAAAGTACATTTTAATTATTGGTCAAGAAATTATGAGGAGTTGCTCTTTTTGTTCTTTAACTTATGAGAAGTTATTTACGAATAGAAAAATATACCTACTTTCGAAAATATGAAGTTGATTGATTTCATTGAATTTTTATTTTTTATTTTTTGGTTGTTTTAGGTATCAATTCTTCCTACAAGTGAAACAAGACATTCTTCAAGGCAGACTTCCAGTCTCGTTTGAATTGGCCGCTGAATTAGGAGCTTATGTTGTGCAATGTAAGATTGATTGCTTCGAATAATTGCTAACTAACTAATTTATAATCAATCCTCCGCGACAAAACGCTCTTATACTTAATTGTTACAGCTGAATTGGGCGACTACGATTCGCGTAGGCACATTCCAAGTTATATATCCGAATTTCGACTATTGACGAATCAGTCAATCGAATTAGAAACGAAAATAGGCGATTTACATAAAACACTCGTGTAAGTATTCTACTTATATGTGTATACCGTGCGATTATTTTATCGTCGAACATAGCATTCGACGGTAAAATAAATGAGTCAAACTCATTGCGGTGGGGATTTGTATTGCTAAAGACACACCTTATTATCCATGCCGTTACTGTCCGGTGTCAATTTTGTTCCTTGTCATAATTTAAATTAATTGTTCATAAATTCCTCATCAATTATATACACGCAACCAAAGAAAAGGTAGAAATAATAAAAATGTATCTACCTACGCACGAAATAATAGTCTTGCGATGTATTTTCCATAAAATATAATTAAAAAGACTTTACGTCAATACAATCAATACATTGACATCTCCACTCTCTCCCCGTCCGTTAGTGTGTCTTTAGCAGTGGAAAAACCCCGTTGCACTGAGTTTGACTCGTTTATTTTATCGTCGAACATAGGAACATAGCACACGCTATATGTTCGACGGTAAAATAATCGCACGGTATGTGAGTCTAATTAAATGCGCGTTTATAAAAATGTTGCATTAATTGTAGAGGGCAATTACCTTCAGTAGCGGAACTAAATTATCTTGATAAAGTAAAATGGCTCGACATGTACGGCGTTGACTTGCATCCAGTTCTGGTAACGTATTTAGATTATAAATTACAACTTCTGTAGCTGTCGATTGAAACGAATTGCTTTTCAAGGGTGAAGACAATGTCGAATACTTCTTGGGCTTAACACCGAGTGGCATCATAGTCTTAAGAAACAAAAACACCGTAGGCAACTACTATTGGCCACGCATTTCAAAGATTTACTTCAAAGGGCGTTACTTCATGTTGCGGGTCACTGATAAAAATGTAAAGAAAACGCGCACGCACGCACGCACGCCAAAAACATGCACAATTGATTAAATTGTTATTTTTAGAATGACGACAGTACATATGGCTTTGAAACGCCATCGAAGTCAGCTTGCAAGCATCTGTGGAAATGCTGCATTGAGCACCATGCGTTCTTCAGACTTGTTCAAGTGTCCCCCACGACGCCGGACATTTTTGCACTAAGTTCTCGATTTAGATATAGGTATGTAAGGCTTGGTGATGCGATTGAGACTATTCTAATTATATGTTTGAATGGAATTTAGTGGAAGGACCGAAAAGCAGGCCGTGCGTGATGCTCAGATAAAGGTCCGTACTCCTCCTTCGTTCACAAGGGTCTCATCCCGACGCTACCAAAGAAGAAACAACGAAGGCACCGAAAGTAAGTTCATCGGCAATTGACAATTCCACAAACGTTTCTGTTTAAACGCATGTTTTCCAGTTGTACCTGCTCAAGAACCTGTAAAAGCGGACGACACAATCTACCAATCGATTCCCCAATCAGCTCATTTGTAAGTAACTGACAGGCCGGCCGTCATTATTATGCTGAGCATACATATAATGTTCGTTCATATGTTAACAGAGTCGAAGCTCCACCATCTAAAGCGACGTGTTACCCATCGTTATTCACACCGACGAAACAACAAGACTCGCCTCGCAGCACGCGCAGTGCTCCATGGACACAACCGCATTCGCGTGGACTGTACAACAGTTCGCTGCCTCCTAGTCCGAGATCGGTGCGTTCGGCTGGTCCGCGCTATCGCTCCTCATCGGTGGACAGTCAGAGCTCGAACGAGTCGCGTTCCTGCAAACGGAAAAAGCATCTCAGCCGTATAACTTCCGATAACGAAAGCGAATTGTCGAAATGCTCGGGACGATCACATCGCAAGCATCGAAGACATCGGTCGCGGAATCGCCGCGATTCGGCTGGCTCCGAACAAGATGGACACGCAACGCATCGGAGGAAGTCATTGAGTCGCAATCGCAACGCGGATAGTCACTACGAACTCGTTGAATCCGAATCACAATGGAGGGCTGTGCAGCGAAAACAACAGATTGTTGAAGGCGCACAGAGCAACATTCAACGGGCGAATGTAGTACGAAATCGACGGAGCGCAACGACATTTGTTGTTGCCGGCAGTGAATCGGATCAATCGAATATTGTGGTTGCCGCTGTTGCTGGAACTAACGATGCCGGAATTGGTCGTGGGAGAAAATCCCGTTCGTCGAAATCCACGTCCGACAACAACAAATGGCTGTCGGAAGAATTGCGCAAACATTTGGAATTCAAGCTCATCGACACGACCGGCATGAGCGATTCGCAACTTCGCGAGATTCCCTACACTGTCGTGCAAACCAATCAAGCCAAACAATCTAAAGTCAAACAAAGCCAATTGAAAAGGTATTATTGATTGTTTCACTCTAAACACTTCTGGTTCGGAGTAAGTAGTTTAGAGTGGTAAAGCGAAAGCAGCTATTCTGTTGCTGGTTATTATGTTAACACGATTCGTTTTTTTTTTCTCTCTCTCTAGTGAAATTCCACAAATTCGAGACTTAACTCACAAACAAAACGATCGCAATGAAAGTCCGCCACCGCCCTATTCGCCTCATGGCTTAATAGAAAGTCGCAAAGCGAATAAGTCAGCGAATTACATGAAATTAGAACATCAACAACCTGACCAAACAATGAGTAATCTCAACGTTGCGGCCGCGTCGAATTTCGCAAGTCAAATGAGCATTTTACCACGGTATTACCACACACGTACACACACACACACATACACACACACACACACACACACACACACACACACAATTCTTATAACTAACTAAAACATGATTGATTATTGTAGCATTGATCAATTGAACATTGATAATTCTTCGGCAATGGGACAAATTGGAAAGGCGAAAAACATCATAAACAATAATTCAGCGCCGTATGGAAGTCCGAACATTCTTTTGGGTTTCAATACGGGAAGCGGTAACAATCTAGTGTATAACGATAACGGTTTGCCGCGTATTCATCATGAACACTCGGATTCCGGTTTGGGCGGTGAACAGGACGGCTACAATAATAGCGATAGGTGCTTAATTAATTAATTTGATTAAAATCGTTCGTTAATTCGTATTAATGGCAAATTAATGTTGTAGAAACGCAATAAGCGCCAAACACAGCGATCAACGTAATAAGAACATCACCGGTCACAGCAGTGTGAGTATAAAAAAAAAAAAAACAAAAACAAAATACCGGAATGTGCGTCTCAAGTTTTCACATATTCATAGCATAACTATAACTAGGTACTTAATATTCTTTTGCTAAGGTGTATTTTGTAAAGAAGGCTACCAGCAAATACCAAATTCTATTGCTTTTTATAATTGTGGGGTTTATACTGGAACGGCATCTCAAACGATGCTACGCGGTCCACATTTAAGGGCTTTAATATTAACTTGCAGGGTGTTTCAAATCGTAAACTTTTTATTTTTGTGTGTAAACGTGAATTGAAAATCTTACAATGTATATATTGAAAACTTTCCTTTCTATTGCAAGCAATTACAATGAAAATGAATTGAAAGGCAATCATAAGACAATAACAATATTATCTTCTATCTTGCATTGATTCAGAGATGGCAAAGTGGCCGATATTGGCCCAATGCTGCTACTGCTACTACTACTACTACCGCTAAACCTCCACTGTCTTCGCTATGTAGCAACTCTCGCTCAGTCAGCTTGGAATATGTACTAACTCCTTTAATTCGCAGCTATCAGTAAGTATTTTTGTCTAAACGTATAGCTAAAGTGTGCCAAGACATATTGTATATGCGTGTCTTTTCATTTTAATGCCATTTTCATACTGTAATAACTTTTCAAACAACATGGCGACGAAATACTACTAAACAAATTGTACAAATTCATACATAAAACAATAGCAATGGTTAATCATGCCGCATTTAAGTAACAAGGGAATTGCTTACCGCTTTTATTATTAATTCACTTCCTGATCTCGAAACTTACACATTTTTTGTAATGAAGTTATGAAATGTTTAATAATAATAATTAACAAGACAAAAGTGTATTGACAAAAACAATTGCCAAACTAGTAATGAAACATAGACCACCCAATAGACGTCTGCAAAAACAGTTGCCTATAGTGTATACCGGTTAAAATCAAGGCGAGGCAATTTCCTTTTGCAAACGCTCATTTTCCCTTCGTTCTTACAATGATTAAAGATTAAATTTTCGAATTTACAATGCACAGGTGTCACAGACAACTGGAGAGGATGCCAGTGGAACAAATGGAACATCGGGAACATCCACATCGAACGGCAAGGGAGCGACAACGTCGGCAACGGGAATACCGCAAATAAAACGAGATATTTCTGAAATGAGCACTGAATTATGAATTACAGAAATATTTTAGTGCAATCCACTTAGTTATGTTATAATATAATGAAAAATGTACATATTTTTATATCTATTCGGTGACTATAGAGTTTTTTTCAATGGTGAATCAGATTAATGCAATTATCCAATCAGTATTCTAATTTTCTTGATACAAAATGAAGTAATAAATTATTGTTTGTATATATTGATGAAGAGACTTTATTTTGATGTAAAGGACAAGTCCCGATGGATATCTAATTAAAAATACGAAAATTGTGTTTAAATTTCATAAATTCTGTCGAAATGCCACTCGATGCTACACTGTGTGGTTCGAAACTACTCTTTATGCGAAACTTGAAGCTTGAAGGTCATTGAATGAGGAAGGGAATTTTTTGGATAATGGAAATGAACGTTGTAGGAAAAATAGGCGCGGTCCATCCATTCGCATTGTGATAATGCAAGCTGAAGATGATTATCATTCATTCGTTTACAATTTTAGTAACCGATATACGGCAAAATGTATTCAATATTCATTCACATTCACCTTCAGTAGGTAGAGACTCGGACGCTCAGACGTGGACAGCTAGGAAAGAAAAATTAGAAAGTCCTTTCCTTCCGCCCTACCAAACCAATACCTGACAAAGAATAATTCTGTGACATGTAAAGTTAAAGAGTAAACGATAGTTTGATTTCGTTCTTTTCTATAAAAACCAGTTCAGTATTTCACAAGCCACGAGAATGGGTGGCAAAACGGAGAAAGTCAATCCCACCGTCTACATAGTATTCGTTTCACTTTTATTAGATTTGTTAGCATTTACACTGATACTACCATTGTTACCTTCATTACTTGACCATTACAAGATAAATGATAACTTGGGATTGTACTCATGGCTCTCCGGAAAGATACAGTATTTTCAAGAACTTGTTGGAGCCCCCGACAAATACAATTCGGTGCTATTTGGAGGATTTCTAGGTTCGATGTTTAGTTTTCTTCAGTTTGTGACTTCACCGATTGTTGGCGGCATTTCTGATGTCTTGGGCAGAAGATATGTTATGATTGGTTGTTTGGTAAGCTCATTTTCATTCATTTTTCAATGTATCAATGCGAAATTGTCAACAATTCACTTTTAGATTGGCATTGCTGGATCTTATATTCTCTGGGCACTTTCAAATAATTTTGCTCTCTTCATTTTCGCTCGATTTATTGGAGGATTAAGCAAAGGGAACGTTTCATTGAGTATGGCAATCATCACCGATGTGTCTTCAATCAATACAAGAGGCAAAGGAATGGTAATTATGAAGCAAATGTGTTTTTCATCAAAGTTTTTCGTTCACACGAGTGCAATATGTTTGTAGCACAATCAGCCTGAACACTAGGCAACTCAATATACACATCAAATCAAAAATGGGTTGATAATATCGTTTGTTACACATGTTGTAGGCACTTGTTGGCATTGCATTTTCCTTGGGTTTCATAATCGGCCCACTAATCGGCGCAGGCTTCGCTGTATGGACGAAAACAAAGACGGGAAATTGGTTTGTGGTACCAGCAATGTTTGCGATATGCCTGGCAATGGCCGATTTGTTATTCTTCAGTTTGTTCTTTAAGGAGACATTGCCAAAAGTAATTTACCACAGCTTCATTTCATTCATTGCTCAAACAAACAAACAAACAAGTCTAATTATCAAATTTCAGGAAAAACGTGCGAAAAGCCTATGGAAAAGCTTAGATAATGCCAAAGCTTTGCTAGATATACGTAAAATCTTTGCATTCTCAACGGTGTCCGACGTAAACGAAGCCGATATTAAACAACTGCGTACATTGGGTTTTGTGTATTTTGTCTATTTATTTATTTACAGTGGCTTAGAGTTTACGCTAACATTTCTAACCCATCACGTCTTCCATTATACATCGATGCAACAAGGATGGATGTTTTTCGTCATCGGTATTACTATGGCCTTGATGCAAGGCGGTTACATTCGCCGTCTTAAACCAGATAAGAATAAATCTACAGCTGTTGGTGGCCTTTGGCTCATTATACCCAGTTTTATATTTGTCGGCGTTGCCGATAACATTTACATTTTATACTTGGGTCTTTTACTATTCGCTATTTGTAAGTGTCTCTTTAAATATTTAGATAGTACAATTTTTTTTGTTTATAATAATTTTTTTAGCTACAGCAATTGTTGTGCCATGTATGATGGTAATGGCATCAAATTTCGGTTCAGTACAACAAAAAGGCACCGTAATGGGTATTTTCAGGTCGTTAGGCGCGCTGGCCAGAGCCTTAGGACCCATTTTCGCTAGTGTTGCATTTTGGAGCGTCGGTTCAAAAGTGACATACTTGACCGGTGCTGTACTTTTATTCTGGCCAGTACTTAAATTGAAAAATAGCTTATTATAAAATAATATTAATAATCATAATTAAACAACGTTACAACTTTCAGTTGCAAATCGCAAAATCGGAAAAGTTTCGTATTAAGTATGACAGTTTTTCAATTATTGTATTAAAATGTACATCATTTTAACGCTGTGATTATTTATACGATGAAAAATTGCAACTTTTCATCACGTAGACATTTTGAACAAATTTACATTATGTATATACCATTTTCGTAAGTCAGTCTTTCGAATTGTTGATTGTTAATTTAAATTGTTGTCACGTTTTCAGTTTTGTTTTTGTTTTGATTCGAGTTGCATTGCAAATTTGCTTCATGTGTTTTTTTTTTTGTAATTACTCACAACAACCATCATTTATAATTTTTTTTTTATGGTTTGAATTTTACTAGCGGTATGTTCTTCGAATTGAGACACTTGTCACACACCCATTCCGCGTACACTTCGGCTGTTAACATTTGAAAGGCCGCTTCGGTTAATCCTGTACAACCCCTAAAAATACTAATGATTATAATTATATTCATAAAAAAAATAACGATTTTTTTTACCTATGAAACCAAAAATTGCATCCGCTCTCACATAATATTGCTTGGTCGTTATCATGTACCTCTTTGTGGCATACGCCGCATGGATAGATAGGCGGGGCATTGGGATTTTGTGAATTAAAAACCTAAAAAATGATCATTTTTAATGATTCTTATCAACAATATCATTTCATGCACTTACCATGGGTTGATCAGCAGGATAGATTTTTCCCGCACTCACTGGCATTGGTTTCTGATACATGTTATTCATGGGCATCATAAAATTATTGTTCATAGGTCCTAAAACAACGCAATAATAAAAGTAATAATACTGGAAACGATAAACAAAAATGAATGATTATTGTTTCATTACTAACCATTTCCAACGTTATGATTCATATTACAAGGATTAGGTGGCCCCATTCCATTCATTTGATTACTCATCGGAGACGACATTCCATTCATAGCACCAGGGCCCGGTCCAGGTCCATTTCCCGGTCCGTTCATTGGACTATTCATAGGACTGTTTAATGGGCCCATTGGGCTCATCATCGATCCGTTTATTGGCCCATTTCCTTGCATAGGTCCCATATTTCCCAATGGACTAGGCATTGCTCCTAAAAAATATTCAATTTAATTTTTTGAGAGAAAGAACTATAACAAGTTTGCAACCTGATAAACAAATATTAACAATTTTTTAATTAAGTAAATTCGAATTTGTCACGAGATTTGACAGCCAAAAAGTGAAATGTGTGTAATGGGTGGCAAACTTCCCTCCCATCTTGGTAGTAAACTCGAGGACAATATCGGGGGGGGAAAAATGTAATTTTTACCAGGAATAGGTCCACTGTGCATAGGTCCAGGCCCGTTGGGACTTGGCAGCATGTGTGGTGTCATGTTAGGGCCCATCGGGGAGCCACTCATCCTTGGCGGACCATTCATCATCATACCATGACCATGTCCATGCATATTTGCCATTGGAGGGCCTCCTAAAACAACAACAACAACAACAAAATAAATTTTAACATTTCCTCTTGCAACTTCATTTTGTACACTTACCCATAGGACGGCACATATTCATATTATTCATACCCATTGGCGGCATTCCCATGGGATTAGGATTGCGTACCATGCTCATAGTCATGCTGCTTGGACAATCATCGAAAGGATTCGATGCCACGATGGTATCGCCATATCCCGATAATGGTGGTGGTAGTAGATCTTGGACATTTGTTGGTGGCTGTTGTTGTATGTTGTTGGTCTGACCATTCTTTCGACGTTTCTTCGGATTCGACACGCCGCCGCTCGATGTTGAGATATCAGTACCACCCGAATTTGGTACATTCAATCTGTATGGTGGCATGTGATTCATTTCTACCAGTTGATTGGAGCACTTTCACTGAGTTTGTCCATTTTTACAAACTTACAGCGCCTTGCGATACGAATTATTTACTTGTGGAAATTATTGACGAAAATAATTTACTTAGCTAATTACCAAATGATTCGGTGGTAACACTCTCGGTGGTAACACTTGACCAATTCAGTTCGGTCGGTTTGCACCTTCAAATCACTTAATAATTCATTCACAATTAACTATTTAAGTTTATCTGCAGTCTATTAACCAGTTGAAAATGACCATACTGAATAATACCCCATAATACGAAACATCATAATAAACAATGGCAGATGAAATTGGCTAAAGAAATATGGAAATCGGGAATGGAAGGCAACAAGGATGGCTGCTAAACTGGCAAAGGGTAAAGGGAACACACCGAGGAACAACAGCGACAAGAGCGATAGCGACGAATAGGCGAATCACTGGACATGAATTGTAATTGTAGAAGGCGTATTTCTTTGTAACTAACTTTTCTGTCGAGTTAAAGTGAAAGCAAAGAAATAGTTCGTGAACTGATGGTGAACGTGATCGTTTTCAGAACTTTAACTACTTACTTTTCAAGTCAAACATATACATTAAAAATTAAGCACAAAGAAATACAGCTAGAGAGTTGGCCTTAGCGCCTCAAAGAGATCAAAATTTGACCTAGTTTATTCATTGTATAAAGGTGCATTTCTTTGTAGGTAACTTTTCTGTCGAGTTAAAGTGAAAGCAAAGAAATAGTTCGTGAACTGATGGTGCACGTCATCGTTTTCACAACTTTAAGAATTTACTTTTCAAGTCAAACATATAAATTTGCCCTTCAATATTCAGAACTTCTCACTTGGATCGGAAAAATCGATATTTTTCTTGCACAAAAACGAGAACCAGAACAGGTAATCTGAAATATTTACGCGTGACATCTGACGGTAAAATTCGACGCCGAGCACGACGCATGCTATGCAGAGGTAAAGTCACAACTTCGCATGCTTTCATTTTTCTACCCGTCTCTACCGAGGGTTAGAAAAGTTGAACTTTTTAGGGAGAAATGGTACAAAGAAACAGCTTTAACTTTAACGCGTGCAAAAAATTAAGCACAAAGAAATACAGCCAGAGAGATGGTCTTAGCGCCTCAAAGAGATCATAATTTGACCTAGTTTATTCATTGCATAAAGGTGCATTTCTTTTTAGGTAACTTTTCTGTCGAGTTAATTTGAAAGCAAAGAAACGGTTCGTCAAACTGATGGTGCACTGGAGAAGAAGGAATGGTAACCGCAAATTTGTACGCGTGAAATCTGGCAGTAAAGTCACAATTGCGCATGCCGTCACTTTTTTGCCCGTCTCAGCCGAGGGTTAGAAAAGTTGAACTTTTTAGGAAGAAATGGTACAAAGAAACAGTTTTAACTTTAATGCGTGCAAAAAGTTAAGCACAAAGAAATGCACCTATTATTGCTCTGCCTGTTTTATGGTTTTGTTAGTTAGAACAGGCATAAGTAAAAGCAACTCGCGCACCACCAGTGCTCGGACATACTCGTGTTTGCATCAATCAGCAAGATCGGTAAATTTACGCGTTCCTATTGGCTCGTTTGCTAGTTCGACCGCCCGATTCTAGCCTTTCTGTCGATCGACGACGTTTTCGAGAAATTTTCGACGTTTTCCACGGGTTTACACACGGACGAAACGACCGATCGACCGAACGACTCGATTCGTATTCATCTCCTCGGTTCGTTATCGTAGTACAAGCAAGGTTTTTGTGGTGTGCTGATTTTGCTCTCCTTTACCCTACTGTGTATTGTGCATAACTGCCTGATAATTGCCAACGAAAAGGGAACAGAGCACAATAAAATAGTGCAACAAACGCACGGCGTTAGAGTTATTTAGACGAAATGAAAATGGAGTGGACTCCGCAACAAGACGGTCTGCGAGAGATCTTAACCTTACTGAAAGAATCGCAATCACCGGACACGGCGACCCAACTGGCCGTCCAACAAGTATCCTTTTTCAATCGCAACAAGACTGGCTGGCTATTCATGAGGAATACACGCATTGGTGAGCATAATTCATGTATAGATAGTCGTTGGCTATAGCAACAAATAATACACTTGGTAAATTCCTTAATAGTTTGCTTAGAAATTGGAACTTTTAAACAAATATCCAGATTTTAATAGCTACCTAATGTTCGTACTGACGAAGATGATTGGCGAAGATGAACCGACGCGTTCACTCAGCGGACTCATACTGAAAAACAATATGAAATCACATTACAACAATTTAGTGCCCAATGTAACGACGTTCATAAAGCAGGAATGTCTTCAAGCCATTGGCGATCCTTCGCCGTTGATACGCGCCACTGTCGGAATTCTTATCACGACAATTGCAAGCAAAGGAGAGCTGAATGCATGGCCCGAATTATTGCCAGCACTTTGCAACATGCTCGATTCGCAAGACTACAATGTGTGTGAGGGTGCTTTCGGTGCGCTGCATAAAATTTGTGAAGATTCCGCCGAGGCTTTGGATGCGGACACAACCAACAGACCGTTGAACATACTTATACCAAAATTCTTGCAATTCTTTAGTCATTCTAGTAGTAAGATTCGTTCGTATGCCATAGGATGTGTTAATCAGTTTATTATTCAACGGTCACAAGCTTTGATGCAACATATAGATCCATTTCTTACGGTAAGGATGTTCGAGTTGTCACTATTAAAAGAGTTTGCAACCAAATGTACATGTTTCGGCTTTGATATAAGCAAATATTTTCGGGATTTCAACATTTTTCGTCTTAATAAACCAAAAATTCGATTTTTCGGTACGATATGTACCTGAACGATTAAAAATTATGTTTATTGTCTCAAGACAGAAAGAATTTAGAATTTAAGCTATTTGGTACGTATGTTTTCAACGTTATATTTTCTATTTTGTAGAATTTGTTTCACGTCGCGACAGATGATGATCCTGAAGTGCGGAAGAACGTGTGTAAAGCACTCGTAATGTTGTTAGAAGTCCGAATGGATCGACTAGTGCCAAATATGAACGAGATTATTGAGTATATGTTGGTGCGTACACAGGATCCCGATGAAGGTGTTGCATTGGAGGCGTGCGAGTTTTGGTTGTCGTTGGCCGAACAACCGATCTGCCGTGAAGTGCTGCATGGCCATTTGAATAGACTTGTTCCAATTCTTGTTCGAGGAATGAAATATTCCGAAATCGATATTATATTGCTCAAGGTACGTACACCTCGCAACTAAGTCAAATTAATTTAATGTCAAACCGTCTGTCCATTGTCGTTTCTCGTTTAGGGTGATGTTGAAGAAGATGAATCAGTGCCGGACAAGGAAGAAGACATCCGACCACGTTTCCACAAATCGAAGACGCACACAATCAAAGCCGCCAACACAAACTGTAACAATGCGGAGAACGGAACAACGGAACAAGTCGATGATGATGAAGACGATTACGACGATGGTGATGACGACAGCTCGCTGACAGAATGGAATTTACGTAAATGCAGCGCCGCCGCACTCGACGTCCTCGCAAATGTTTTCAACGAAGATTTGCTGCCGATACTCATACCAATCCTGAAGGAGACTCTATTTCATCAGGACTGGGACATTAAAGAATCCGGTATACTAGCGTTAGGTGCCATTGCTGAAGGTTGCATGTCGGGAATGTTGAGCCATCTACCCGAATTGATTCCCTTCCTGATCAACAGTCTGAACGATAACAAGGCACTGGTTCGCGCGATTACCTGCTGGACGCTGTCTCGATACTCGCATTGGGTCGTCACACAACCGCACGACGCCTACCTAAAGCCACTGATGACTGAGCTACTGCGACGCATCTTGGACAGCAACAAACGCGTGCAGGAAGCCGCGTGCTCAGCGTTCGCAACGCTCGAGGAAGAGGCATGCACCGAACTCGTTCCCTATCTAGGCTTCATTCTTGAAACACTAGTCTTCGCATTCACGAAGTACCAGCACAAGAATCTTCTCATTTTGTACGATGCAATTGGCACATTGGCGGATTCTGTTGGTCATCATTTGAATAAGCCGGATTATATCAATATGTTGATGCCACCGTTGATTCACAAATGGAACATCTTAAAGGATGAGAACAAAGATTTGTTTCCGTTATTGGAATGTCTGTCGAGCGTGGCCACAGCACTCCAATCTGGTTTTCTACCCTACTGCGAACCAGTCTATCGGCGTTGCGTGTCCCTGGTGCAGCAGACGCTCTGTCAACACATGGCAAACACTCAGAATCCGGACGCGTACGATCCGCCCGATAAGGACTTTGTGATCGTCGCATTGGACTTGCTGTCGGGTCTGGCGGAAGGCTTGAATGGTCACATTGAGAAGCTCGTCGTGAACAGCAACATTATGGAGTTGTTGCATCACTGCATGCAGGATCCAATGGCCGAAGTGCGGCAATCATCTTTCGCGCTGCTTGGGGATCTGACGAAGGCGTGCTTTCAACATGTGAGGCCATGCATTCCGGATTTCTTGCCGATTTTAGGACAGAATTTGAATCCGGAGCACATTTCTGTTTGCAACAATGCTACTTGGGCCATTGGTGAAATAAGTATTAAGCTTGGTAAGAAGATGATGTTCATAAATTATTAAAACTATGTTTCACGCGACATGTGTTCTCATATGAACAATATAAAAAATGTTTATTTAGACGAAAAATTTCGATAACGTTTTTCATCTAAACGCTTCTGAATAAATGAAAAATCTTATTCAGATACATTTCGCGCTGAAAAATGGAAATTTTAGTTAATTATGACCAGACTTACGCAACAACACAAATTACTACATCAACGCAATTGCTCTTATAACAAGAATGCAGTTGTTTTGGTGAAATGATCCAACATTAACATTTAAGTAAATTATAACCAAAAACAATTCAATAGAATTGCAATGTTTGCATCGTCGTGAATTGGTTCAAATTGTTTAATTTGCACGTTGTTTTTAGGTGAAGACACCAGGCCTTATATACCGATAGTTTTAGAACAATTAATTCACATCATCAATAGGCCAAATACAACAAAAACTCTCTTAGAAAACACAGGTACGTCTATTGTGGTTCATTGTTTGCATGTGTTTTTGTTTTTTAGTGAATTAACAACACGAATTTGTGATTTGTTTGTAACAAGTTTGTAACAGCGTTACTTGTTCGTTTAATCATTTTGATTTCAGGTAAATTGTGTTGAATATTTTCTTCCTTATTAATTACTAGACACGTTGTTGTTCAGTTGTTGCTTCTTATTGTACCTACGTATTTCACAAACAGAATTCGCTTGTCTTTCATTTCGACGAGCTAAATGTGCAGAGCGGCGCACCGTACATGGACAAAATGAAACAGTTTCCTTTTTTTTTCCAGCGGGGCATTCATTGTACATGTTGCTTAATCGATCGATATCGACATACATCAATCAATCAATCTATATAATTTTTAAGTTATTCCAAAAATGATTTCTTCAATAATGTTTGTTACTACTGATTTTATATTATTATGATATCTTTGCAATGGTTTGTTGAGTTGTAATTGAGTTGAGTTCTTTTGTTTGTTTTTGTTCTCGGTTGGTTCACACTCAATAGCCATAACAATCGGTCGCCTTGGTTTTGTCTGCCCACATGAAGTCGCGCCTGTGTTACAACAGTTTGTCCGCCAGTGGTGTGTAAAACCCTTTATTTTTATTCTCTTAATTTTATAAATTATTAATCATTAATTAATTACCTTTCATACACATTACTACTCTTTTTACATTTCTTAGAGAATTACTACTTACCAACCAAATGCTTCAACTAGCAAAATTACTTGTTTAGCTAAAATATTTTTATATCACATGCAATTTTGATTATGTTTTTTGTTGTTGTATTGGTATTGATGTAATTAATGAACAAAGTAAGTACGACGACGGAGACATTTACAACGACAACCACTCTCTATCTAACGCTGTGTTGTACATCGAAACATTGTTATGGCTAATAGTCGCTTCCTACTTGCAGGTGCATATCGTTGCGCAATATTCGCGATAACGAGGAGAAAGACAGCGCTTTCCGCGGTATGTGTCACATGATTACTGTCAATCCGGGCGGTGTCGTTGGCGATTTTATCTTCTTCTGTGACGCTGTCGCATCATGGAGCAATCCAAAAGATGATTTGAAAGACATTTTCATTAAGGTAAAGCCGCGGCCGTGTTTTTCTTCTTACAATTCAACTTTTCTTTCTCTTTTCAATTTTCCATATTTATTCGTCAATAGATCCTGCACACGTTCAAGACACAAGTGGGTGAAGAGAATTGGAAACGCTTTACGGATCAGTTTCCTCCACAGCTCACGGAACGACTTGCCACTTTGTATGGCTTGTGAAGTGATTGAAGTGATGCATCATCAACAAGTACGTAAAGCACACACAAACACACACACACACAAAACACTTAAAAACTTTTCATTGTTGATTTATAATTTCAGATTCTCGGGGGATAACTTCGTTCCAGGGAGGGGATAATTTGATTTTTGCTACGTTTCGGAACAAGTCAGCTAGCGAGCAAAAGCAAAGAGCCGTTCTTTATACATTTGCGGGAGGGAAGGGGGTGATTCATAGATAGACGACACATTGGCGGACCTGTACTCGTGACATATTAATTTGTTTTCAAATCAATTTTAATTTTATTTTGTTTTGTGGTTAAAAACAAGACTGAGTATGGGGGCGGGGAGCGGGGGGGGGGGGGATACGATACGAATGTTTACAAATTACACATGAGGGTTTTTCTTTGAGTTCTCTCTAAATTCAACTGTAGATGCAGATTTACGTTTTTTGCAATGGCTGCAAATTATGCGTGCCATCTGATGAAACACTTGAGTCGATAAATTAAGGATTAACTATTATATTTAAATGATAACGCAATACCATCCTACCTAGAAAAAGAGGACTTCTGACTCCCTATTATAGTCCTAGTCCTACTAATACCTGTCCCGTATGTATTAGATCCTCTTCGATTTGAAATCACTGTGGCCTAATTTAGCGTGTGAATGTGTTTAGCCAATTAATATTTCATTATGTGATACATTTAGAAAGAAAAAGAAAGAAAGAAAAAAACGTTTTTGTGATACGTCGTGTATAGTTATCGAAAAAAGACTTAACGTGTTTTTAATGCATGAAACTGTTTCTCCTAACTCGTAACTTAAAACTAGAAAATATTGAATCATTAACATAAGCAAAACTAACTGATCGATCGTTATTATATAGTTGAATTCATGTTTTTATGCAATAAAACCTGGAATAGTTGAAGATCTATCTAGCTTTTCAAGGTGTAATTACGTAAAAACAAGATATTTTATGATTTTATAACGTCTAGTTAAACTTTGTATAAAAAAAAAAATAGAATTAAACAAAAATGAAGCAACAAATTTATAATTAAATAATGAGAATTAAGGACTTAAAAGTGAGAGATCGCGACATTGTTTACTACATTTCATGATAATATTAATACCTATTACAATAATTATATCAAATTCAATATTAAGTAATTTATTTATTTTGTTTATTTTTTTGCTTTCAAATGTTGTTTCTTCGTTTTATCGATTGACTATTTACTTTGTTGTTACCGTAGCGAAAAGTGAAAACATAATGACATTGATGATAGTGGTAAAAAAATAAATTTAATCATGTCTCGATGGTATATTATAGAAATTAACGTTCGATCATTGGCTATTTAAATTGTTATATTCGTCGTACTAAATAACAACTACAATCAATCATATTGTTACAACTTCCTCCAACGAATGCTAACAAATTGTGTGACAAGTCGAACTACATTGTTTCCAGACTATTCGTTGGAGGACGTTATTTGACTGATGTCGTTGAATCGTTTCTGATATTGTTGCTAGTTGTTTATATGTGAATTTTTCTAGTTGCAATATTTCGTGTCAGTGTGTGTGTGTGTTTGTTTGCGATCGTGTGTACGAGTATGAATGTGTGTGTGTGTGTGGTGAATAAACGCAGCGCAGGCAGAAGTCTTCAAATTCCTTCCAACACTCCATTATCCATTCCTCATTTTGTACGAACAAAGTCGCTTTCGACTTCATATTCGTGACAATTCCTTTCTTAAATGATTTAAAAGAAAAGAAAAAAAAAACATACGTATTGTAAGTTTATACTTATTTTTGTTTCGAAAATCAAACAAAATTTAACTAAATTGACAAAATGGGGAGAACATCTTGTATTTCCCATTTAAAAAAAAAGTAAATGTGTGTAAAATACAATTAGAAGATTCAACACAATTATAATAATTAGTGTTAAATTCATGAATTTTAGAATTCAGTTTGGAAGTTTAGTACACAAAATGAAAAAAAAGAACGAATGGACTTTTTTTTAGTTGCTCTCGCACATTTAAACTATTTTTTTCTTCTTCATACAAATGTCTTTGTTTTCTTCAAACATAGTATTAGTTTGTAAATATCTAAAAAATTTTGGATATGGTATATGTCAACATTATCCATGATCCTTTTATTTTTTTTTTTGTTAATTTTCAAATATACAGATTTGTAATCGGTGCGTATTTAAACGTCCAATTTCATTTTATCAAGTAATACTAAACCAAAAAGAAATTCTAGAATAGCACGTATAATTATTAAATGAATTCTTGACCTAAGAGATTTAGTTGTTTTCAGTTTTTCGCTCGGAAAATTCCTCTCTAAATGTTTGACTGCGGCACGTGCGTGCACGAAATTTTCTCGGCTGATGGCAAATGCGCTTCGTTATTCCTCATATATTCATTCAATCGGAGAATTTAGCCGTGAATGTATTTTATGATTGTTTGGAAAAGTTATATATGGCTCGCGAGTTGTTATTTTTAAGTTTGTTTTGTTGTTGCTCGGGTACCTTGTAACATGCGTCGCAAATCGCCGGTCGTTGGAAGACCGGTGGACCACCCTGATCGCAACTGAACACTTTTATGGGTTTATGTTTTCATTTCGGTGTGATGTGTCGCCACAACAATCCTCAAAAGAAAACATGATAGAGCCGAGACAATCAGACAAATTAAAACGTACTGTACCGTACCTACATTGCTCTGTTTATGATTGAAAATTTTCGTTTTTTCTTAATTTTTGAATTTATTATGAATTATTGCCTTATAAATTGTAAATTGCTTTGTTTATAAAGTGGTAGATTGAAAAATTCTCTTCAAATGACTTAAGAAGTCAAATCGCTTTGTAATTTCTTTCTTTATTTCTTTCGTATTCGCATTCAGGTTGTCTCTTCTTGATCCAAACCGAAAGAATAACAAACAGTATGGACAAGTGTATGTGTGCGTTTATTTTTATTTTTTTCTTCAGGTTGACTTCGTTTGAAAATTATGAATAGAATGGATAAAGTTGCGGCGTTCTCGGTACGGCTACGAAGTGACAAGAAGTGTAAGTAATGTAATTTGGAGAATTTACATTCTAAGCACAGCGTGTGTGGTCCCCATTCGGAGCGAGTCGCTAGAGCTCGAGTAATTTTGCTGTTCGACCACGACCATTGGGAATGGGGCCCATGCCATGCCATGCCAACGATCAGCCAGACGGGAAAGGCAACAAACATCATTGAAACATTTTGGCCACAGCACACAGAGAGCGTCACCTCGCCAGAGTCGTCAGTATTAAACGAGACGTGGATCGTTAACGGACGGCCCGCTGAAAACGTTAATTTCTCTCAAATGCAATTACATGCTCGGCTCGTACGTACACATCCTGTTCAAATAAATTAATAACAAAGTCGCGTTTGCAAGTGTCAGCTTTGTCATCTCATCTCATCTCATCGTCAAAGTGTAATAATTCCAAAGATACAGACACACCGACTTAAGTATTTACGGGGCGGACATTGTTCAGTGCTCTACGTCTGCCTGCCTGCGTTTAGAAAGTGTTTCTTTCTTTCGATAGCGAAAAGCGCAATCTTTTTTTGAGAACCCACTCAGGCTCCGGTGCTACCAAGTTATTTTAATCAAATCAACTACAAGTAACAGTACCATTTCCTCCTCTGATGGGTTAAAGAAAATGACTAAGTTCAAGTGTGTCCAGAAAGCTAGAGAATTCCGGAAAACGTTTAGAAAATAAAATAATGGCAAGTGTTGATTGAAGGAAGAGCTCAAAGAAGAAGCTGCATTTCAATGACAGGAAGAAATAATGTACGATAGCAGTGCGCAGTGCTATCATTCATATTTGTAAGCAAACAGATTGTTGTACCCCCACCCCCACAGAGCTAATGGTAGCCCTTCAAGGTGGATAACGTCCAGAAGATCCGGCCACGTAGAGGATGGCCACTGCTGCTGAGTCGTCGCAAATTGATACCGAACGGCACAAATCCGATCTCTACACGCGGCCTGGTTGGATTGATGCTGCTGTTGCATTAGAACAAATCGAACAGGTACTTATATATTTATACTTAAACAAAATCTACTTAACTCAATGTTTATTTACTTTGCAAACGGAAACTTCCGCATTTGCAAAAATACGAGAAAGTCCCACACGGTTGCCGGGAGCCGGGGCGATGTAATTCGTTTTAGCACGTGCGTCGGAGAGTCCTCTTTCTGCTAGTAAAAACGCCGCTTCATTCATCAATCATTTGAAACATTGTCATCACTGTTAACCGTTAGGACTTGTTGTTCAATAATTAACATGATTTGCAATCAATTGTTTTTCTTCTGCTTGCTCGTTTTGTTCTGTGCAGGACCTCATTTCGCCGCAATCAGATGCTTTCAGCTATCATTTGGAGTTTTGAGGTATGAAGCTCGAAATCGAATCATTTTCTGATTCTGACATATCGGCCGGCTTCGAATCCGAATTTAATACACAACGAAATACACAAGTCTCTGGTGGGCGATGTTCCGTATTACGCTATCCTTGGCGGAGGACCACCGGGAGAGCAGCGTGTGTGGTCCCCATACCTAGGCTCTTAGCTCTGTAGATATTACCTGTTCTTCTCTCTTGTACATCAAAGTCCGCGTCGCGCTGTTCTCTTCCATTCCCGGTACGATACGTATGCCTCGTTTCTTTCTTCGTCTTCCTTCTTCTTTACGTTTCTTCACTATTTCTCAATATCATCAGTGGAACTATAGGTAAGTATCTCTCCTTTTGATGCGCTTTGCTTTAGGTACTCGCTTCTTTTCCGTTTCTTCCGTTCGTTTCTTTTCACTAGGCTCGACTGTGCAACTCGAATGCAAATACAGCTAAAACATGCATCAACAAATTGTGAGCAAACATTTTCATAATTAATTTGTAATTATGATCGGTTAATTGTTTTCGATCCACACGGCAATTCTTCAAATCAAATTCCGTGTCCGATAATTTGCGGAATTAGCTCTCGTGGGGCATAATTTATGAGCATTTTAAAATTTATTGCCATGAATGCGTTGAGCAGGTAGATAGGTAGTCAAGAAGAAGAAAAAAAATAAGACCTCAAAAGTGACGACTTAATATAATCAAAGCGATTCGGTCTTCCGAACGAAGATGTAAAAATCGAGACGCAAAGAAGAGAAATACCTAACTTCGTTTTGTGGTAACGAAGCAAGCAACGATAGGGGTTTGCTTATTAGAGGAGGGTCGTCGCCGTCGGTCGTTTACAGTTGCTGAGCTGAGTTGCAGCTGTGCATTCATGTTATGTGGATGTGGATGTGGATGTGGATGTGACCCTCATAGAAGTCCAAATCCTCTATCCCCTATGGCCTATGCATGCTACGCATTAGTTCGGATCCTTCCCTTCTTAGAAGGACCAGGGCTGCGGCATTCGACTGCACACACACACACACACACACACATACACACACATGCATATATATACACACAGAATGTATGTAGGTAGGTATGTACATCTTCATTTATTTTGAAGATGAAGACTGAAGAGAAACGAATGCAATCGATTTGTGCGCAAGATGCGCTTAAGCCGGGCCGGGCGGGAGCCAACTTCGGCTGAGTCGAGTCGGATCGGATTGAGCGGTTCCGTTGAGCTAAACAACATTGAGCGTCTTGTGTGGTCTTTGAATGACGTCACGCCGCTTCTTGTGTGGTCTCTTTCAATGTTGTGTGTATGTAATCTACTACTCTGGTCCACTAATGCCATGGCCACACCGTGTATTTTACTACACACAATAAACATTCTATTCGGGCAACCAACTGAACCAACCAACCAACCCACCAACCTCTTCGCTCTTCTTATATGTATATTTTGCTATTCTCAATTACAGGCGAAGGCGATTGGAGATCGCGGAGTTCTTTGGATACGCGCCCGGATCCAGCGACAACTACGTTTGCTGGGCCATTTCCTCGACGCACATGCCGGCAAAGTGCTCTTCGTCGCGTTGCTTATCATTGCGACTTTCTGCGTCGGCCTTAAAAGCTCGACGTTCCATTCGAATATCGAACAGCTGTGGGCCGATCCAGTCGTCATCGAGGATGCGCCGTCGCCGCCGTCGGAGGTGCTCTCCACGCATCAGATGGTGGTGCAGACCGCCGTTGATCCCGACGCTAGTCTGCTCCATCCGAATGGCCTCCTGGAGCATCTGTCGTTGCTAAAGCGAGCCACTCAGGTCACCGTCAACATGTTCGATATCACGTGGCGCCTGAAGGACATTTGTCAGTCGCCCAGCGTGCCCAACTTCGACGTGCATTACATCGAGCAACTGTTTGAGAACATGATGCCCTGTTCGTTCGTAACGCCGCTGGACTGCTTCTGGGAGGGCTCGAAATTACTTGGTCCAAGTTACCCTGTGCCCATACCGTAAGTGCTCGCAACCTATAATTCAATCGCCATCAAACTTTATTCTTTTACCTTCTCTCTTTTGTTCACGCAGATACGGTATCGGGAATCGAGTCAAGTGGAGCAATATCAATCCCATGCAGCTCGCCATGCACGTCAAGCAGAAAGAGTCGAGTTTTGATTACCATTCGTTGGAGGACTATTTCCGACGTGCTGGAATCACGTCAGGCTATCAAGAGAAACCGTGTTTGAATCCGAAAGATCCGGAATGTCCTTCGACGGCGCCCAACAGCAATTCTAGTCAACCCGTTGATATCGGTGCCGAACTTACGAGCGGTTGTTATGGCTTCGCGGCAAAGTATATGCGTTGGCCCGAAGATCTAATTGTTGGTGGTGTGCACAAAAACAAAACTGGTCACATTAAACAAGCGAAAGCATTGCAAACCGTGATACAGCTGATGGGCGAACACGAACTTTACGAATTCCATGCACAAACTTACAAGGTACATCACATTGGGTGGACTCAAGAGAAGGCATCTACCGTTTTGCAAGCATGGCAAAAGCGTTTTGCTCAAGTAAGTTAACAAACACAGTACCTAATATTACACTACCATTGCTGGCCTGGCCTTATTTTTGCATGATGTCTTCATATTCTGATTTTTCTTCTTTGCAGGAAGTAGAACATTTAGCAAGAAACAATGCCTCTGGTTCGTACCTCTTCGACTCCTTCTCGACGGCAACATTGAACAAAGTTCTCGCCGAACACTCCCAAATCGATTTCATCAAACTAGGTGCAGTCCTCGCCATCGCTTCGTTGTATGCTTGGATTTCGCATTCGGGCTTGGCGTCCATATGCGTTCTAATTCTGGCTAGCACAGCTGCAGCGGGTCTTGGCGTTTGCAGTTTGCTGGGTCTTCCGATGAACATTCTGACGACACAAGTTCTTCCATTTCTTAGCGTTGGTTTGTCCATGCGCGATATGTTTCTGTTGTTGGCTTCGCAGAATGAGAAACTTAGACCTGCCGACCTACTGCAACGCACTGGTCCCACCATTTTAACAAACGCCATGTGCCAAGGCTGTATTTTTTTGATAGCCGCTAGTATACCCATTACAGCGCTACGTATATTCTGTCTGCAAAGTGCTGTGCTCTCAGTATTTCATTATGCGAGCATATTATTTGTCTTTCCAACATTGGTAGCTCTGCATATGCGTTGCAAGAAGGCTGCTGTACCGTGCTTTAGGCAAGCCTCACTAAACAATAACAACAACGAAAGGGTAAGTGATCCCCGACGTGATTAGAGAATTTCCTATATGGATAACTAACTGACTTTTGTTCTCAACAGGATCACGAAGCCAATCTGCTCACCTCCGAGTTTATTTGCCATCAAAAACGAAGTCTTCTGACGCTGATTGTCAACAAATATTTGACGCTCTTTATCTTTAAACCGGTAATTCGGGTGTTTTTAATTTTAATCTACGCTGGACTCATTGTCTTTTGCATATTTAACGCGCTAAAGGTCGAATTTGATGTGAAGCTTTCTAGTTTCGTTCCGCGCAACACACAAGAATATCGCTATTTAGAAGCACAAAATCGATATTTCGGATTTTACAACTTTTATTTAGTGACTACCGAATTGGAGTATCCACACAATCAACCAATTCTCTACGAGTATCACGCCTCCTTGACCCAAGTACCAAATGTACTTAAAGATTCAAACGGCGGTTTGAACAACAACGATTTCTGGTTAGCCAACTTCCGCGATTATCTCATCGATCTGCAAGTGGAATTCGATGTGAATCGCCAACGTGGTTGCATCAAGAACGAAAAGTGGTTCCCGAATGCTACCGAGAAAGCAGTGCTTGCCTTCAAACTGTTGGCGCAGACCGGCATCGTTGAGTTTCCCGTCGATAAGAGTCAGATTTTCAATAAAAAACTAGTAAACAACAATCGTATTATCGATCCGAATGCATTCTACAATTATCTCACTGTGTGGAACAGCAATGATGAGATGTCGTACTCGAGCTCGCAGGCGAATCTAATGCCGAAACCGTTCCAGCATTTTAGCTCCAAGACGGAGTTCGATTTGAAAATTCCCAAGTCGCAACCGTTAGTGTACACGCAGATGCCATTCTATCTGAAGAACTTGAAGTCGACGAACAAGATTGTCGAAACTCTGCGTAAGATATTGGCAATATCGGATGGTTTCAACTCACGGGGATTGAAAAACTACCCGGTGGGACTTATTTTCGCTTACTTTCACCAGTTCCTATTACTTGATAGATTGCTAATCGTCCAATTAGCTGTAACATTACTGGCAACAACGCTGATTATCAGCGCGCTAGTGCATTGGAACAAGTTGCTCTGTCCGATGTTGAGCGTCTTGTTCAGTTTGTTGATGATGTGCTTCGTCAACATCAACGCATTGACTGGAACAGTTGCCGCACTGCATTTCGTCGTCGTCTTCCGCAACGTAATGCTCGTCATGTACGGCTTCCAGAGCGCGATGGGAACGCGGGAGCGGCGTCTACGAATGTCCCTCGAAATGAACATTGAGACTATCGTGAAGGGCGATCTGGGACTGTTACTGTGCGTCGGCATCATGGCCCTTTCGAATTTTACATTCATTCACTGCCATATATTCCAAACACTCTTCTACTCATTGTGTACATCGCTGATTAACATATTAGTCTTCTTTCCGATGATGCTTTCCATTGTGGGTCCACGTGCTGAACTCCAACATTTACAGCACTCCGATCGCATTTCAACACCACCGCCAAAAGTATCCCAACCAGCGACGGGACGAAGTGCATCGAAACAGAGGCGCAGTGCTCCAACGAAAGCGACACGCGAGCCCAGCTTGACCACCATCACGGAAGAGAGCTGCAATCAGAGCATTGTCGTTGAGCCGCAGGTCACCGTTGAGTATTCGTCGCCGGAGACGAGCTCCAGTGGGGGGCCGTACACGACGAAAGTCACAGCCACCGCGAACATCAAAGTCGAATTGGTCGCGCCTGTTTATCGTGCCAAGTGTAAATCGTATTCTAGTTCAACAAATTCAAGTTCGCGCAACTCGATGAAACATTGTGGGGGGTGTTCGAGTAAGCGACATTCGCAATGTAGGTGTTGCAAAAACGATACGGACAGTGATAGCAGTGGCGAACACCAGGACATGCATCACGGTGCAGATGCGGAACAGCATCAGTGTCGTCAACAATGTACAAATAGCTAACGATGACCAATTTGCACAAGCGAATATACAGAGCGTTTATTTTACCATGGAACATAGCAAATAGCGTACGCAATGTTCGCAGCTAAAATAAACAAGTCAAACTCATTGCAGTGGCGATGGACGATCAAGTAATTAATTTTTATGATGATGTCGTTACTGTCAGTTATCAATTTTCTTCCATGCTTGTCATATTTGAATTGATTGTTCACAACTCGAATCTCTAGATTCGACACGGTTTACAATAATCATCAAAATAGCTCTGACACTGATGCACTGACTTGTTATCGTTGTGTATCTGTCAG